>CM076721.1:2145815-2291144 GCA_038501795.1 Pseudopleuronectes americanus
CATGTTTACTCTATAAGTTTTTTGAATATTAGAATTAGATTAATTCTTTAGATTTAGTTTTTAAGAAGATTTTTAGTTGAGTCTTTTATTTTTAGTTTATTAAAAGAAAAGTTATTAGGAGAGTTTTTAGTATTATTTTATCTTCATTCTTAGATAGAATTGTCTTATAATTTTCTAAGGTTTTTAAGTTTTTTTTTTATATATTTAGATTATAGATGAATCTAGTTTATAGTATAGATTTTTAATTATTAGTTTTTTTAGGAGTATTAGTTGTTTTCAAGATTTTAGTTTAAGTGTTGTTTTTTTTTAATTTATTTGTATTAAAATGTTAATTTTAGACTTAGGATTATAGTTTTTATACGTAGTTAATTATTTTGTAGAAAAGATTAGAGGTAGTTTTTAGTATTTATTCTAGTTCTTTTTTTTTAGGGGGGGTGGGAATAGTTTTTATTTTTTTTTAGAAGTTTAGAGTTATTTGTTATTTAGATTGTATAAGGGGGGGGGGGGTTATTAAGAAGATAGTCCTACTAGTATATCCTAGATTTATTTATGTAGTTTTTAGAAAGTCAGATTTTCTTTTTATATTTTAGTATAGAATTTTATTATGACTATAGATATTTAAGTTAGTAGATATTATTTAGTTTAATTATAGTTTAGTCTGTTAGTATTAGTTTTTTGTTTTTGTTTTTTAGTAGTTTTATTTAGAATTGTAGAGTTTTAAGGAGTTTTATTAATTTATTCAGTTCTTTTAGTAGTTCTTTTAGAATAGAAAGAATTTTTTTTTAAGTTAGAAAGAGTTTTTATTATTAGAGTAGATACTAATCCTCCTCCCTGTACTAGATCCTATATACGTGTTTTTCCTAGAAACCGTCTAGACTTTAGATTTAGTTCTATATAGAGTATTAACGAATTGTAGATTAGTTATAGTTTAGTTTTTTTTAATACGCGCTTTATTTAGTTATTTTTTTTTAGGGAGATGTTAGTTTTTAGTTATTTTTTAGTTTAGATAGTTTATTAGAACCCCCCCCCCCCCAAAAAACCCAACCAACCCACCCCCCCCCCCCCCCCACCCCCCCCAAAAAAAAAACCACACACAAACAAACCTAATTATAAGTTTTATTATAGTAGTTATTAGATTTACTGTTATTTAGATTATTATTTCTTTAGATTTATTTATTTATAGAATTTCTAGTTTTTAGGATGTACGGTGCTTGTTTTAGACATCTAGATTATTGTTATAGGTTGAAAGTTAGTTATTTTGAAGTGTTAGAATTAGTTATAAGAAGAAATTAGATTTTTTTAGAATAATTTTAGTGATTGTTTAGGAAGAATATTTTAATACTAGTTTTTATTCAGTTTTTAGTGGTTTGTATTTTTTTAGATCAGATTTTTTTCTTTATTTAGATAGATATTATCGGTTTTTTGTTTATAGTAAGGTGTTATAGTGTTAGAAGTTTATTTTTTTTTTTTTTATTTTTTTTTTTTGTTATTTTTTTTTTTTTTTTTTATTTTTTTTTTTAAATATTAGTTTATTTTTTATTTTTATATTATTATTTTATTTTATTTTGATTTTATAATTGTTTATAGATGTTTATTTTTAGATATTTTATTTTTTTATTTTTTTTTTTTTTATTTTATTTTTTTTGTTTTTTTTTAGTTTTTTTTATTTTTTAGTTTTTTTTTTTTTTTGTTTATTTTTGTTTTATTTTTTTGTTTTTTTATGTTTTTTTTTATTATTTTTGTTTTTATTTTTGTTTTTTTTGTTTTTTTATATTGGTTTTTTTATTTAGGTTTTTTTTTGTTTTTATTTGTAGTTTGTTTTAGTTTTATATTATTTTTTTGTTTTTTTTTATTTTTTATTTTATTTTTTTTTATTTTTTATGTTTTTTTTTATTTTTTATATATTTTTTTTTATTTTTTTTTATTTTTTATTTTTTTTTGTTTATTTTTTTATAGTATTTTTTTTATTTTTTTTTATGTTTATATATATATTTTTTTTTATTTTTTTTTATTATTTTGTTATTTTTTTTTATTTTTTTTTGTTTTTTTTTATATTTTTTGTTTTTTTTTATTTTTTTTTATTTTTTTTTATTTAGATTGATTTTTTATTATATTTTTTATTTAGGTATTTTAGTTTTTTGTTATTTTTTTTTATAGTTTTTTTTTTTTTTTTTTATTAGTTTTAGTATTTTTTATGTTTTAAGATTTTGGTTTTATTAGTTTTTTTTTTTTTTTATTTTTAGTTTTAGTTTTTTTCTGTATTGTTTATAGTTGTTTTTTTTATTTTTTTTGTTTTTTTTAGATAGATTTGTTATTTTATAGATTTTTTAGTGATTTTTTTAGTTAGGAGTTAAGTGTTTTTTTAGTTTCTTGTTTTTGTAGATGATTTTTTTATATAGATTTGTTTTTTAGATTTTTAGGTTTTGTTTTTTTTTTTTTTTAAGTTTTTAGAGTTTTAGATTTTTTTTTTTTTTTAGGATTTTTTATTTAGTTTATTAGATTTTATTTTTTTATAGTATTATAGATTTTTAGAAAGATTTTTTATTTTTTATTTTTTTATTTTATAGTAGCTTTTTAAGTTAATATAAATAGGAAAGCTTTAATAAGAATTTTAGTTTAGTTAGAGTAGTTTTTTCTTTATGTATTAGAGGTTAGTTTTAGTTAGTATTGAGACTGTTTCTTTTGTTTTAGTTATTTAGGGATTTTGTTTTATATTTGTTTTCGCTTAGAGTATTTTAGACTTGGTTTAAAGAATTTATGTTTTTCATTTTTACTAGGAATAAGTATTATTTATTAGATAGTAGGTTTTTTAGGAGAATTTAGAAAGTTTAATTAGGTATTTTAAAGATATTAGGTTTCTTAGTTTAAGTTAGTTCTTTATTTAGGATTGTTAGTTTTTTTAATTTTGGTATTTTGTAATTTAGGTAAGCAATTATCTATTTTTCTTTTTTATTAGATAGAGATTTTTTTAAGATTTAGTACGTTTTTAGTGTTATTGGTTTTTAGTATTTAAGAGCTATTTAACTTCTGTAGCAGATGAGAATTTGTTTTTAGAAGTTTTTATTTAGAAATATATAGTTGAATTTTATTGATATTTTTTTATTACTTCTTATAAGACCTAATTGTTAGGAAGAGTGTAGAAGATTTTCCTAGTTTTATTAAGATTGTTATTTTTAGAAAATCTGCAGAGTGCTGCCACACCCAAACACAGAGACAGAGAAGGGTTTTAAAATAAGATAAATAAGATTAAATCAGGGAAGTGCAAGTTGAAATCTCATCTCCTCAGACATATGGACAGAGAGCATGTGTGTCTGTGTGTGTGTGTTCACGTCCTTCAGTCTGAACTTGTGCCTCCTTTGCTCAGGATGTCTGTGCCGCTGAAGACAACAGCCACAGTTCGAGCATCACAGCTTGATATACAGCCTTGTTTTTTGTCGAGCACAGAGGAGGGTTTGGTGTTTGTGTCCTTTATCCCACCATGTGTTATCTGGGTGTGGTGCTGGGAACACAGCGATGCTTGGCAAGTAAACAAAATGCGAACATGTGCTCGCTGTCCACCGGATCATCTCTAACTTTCCACTCCCTTCCTCTCCCCGTCTCATCGGACGCTCTCTGTTGTTCGCTCGTTCCTCCCTCTCTCCCTCTGTCTGCCCGTGGCTCCGCTCCAGCTGTGCCTGGGAAAAGCTGACTGTGGTATCCCCGGAAAACCTCTCCGAGAGTAAAAACAGGGGGGAAGAAGGAGAGAGAGAGAGAGAGAGAGAGTATCTAACTCAGCATATTTCTATCCGCAGAAGACTTAGTTTTTCTTACTTATAGAGAATGAGGCGGGTGATTCTCTATAGTTCTACTTATTGTGAACGAATCCCCATGTAGATCTGAGGGGGGGGGTCCCCAAAGGTAGAAGTGGTGAAGTAATTTCCCTGAACAGCTGGATCTCGTCGTTTTGTCGAAAAAAAGAAACCAAACAGGAACATATTGTGCTTTTTTTATCTCACTTCTATTTTCAGTCATGGAGCCACAAGGGAATTTCTGTTGTTTTCTCAAGTCTTATTCTCATAATTGTGACTCGGGGTCAAGCTGACGTTGCCCAAGACGCCTTTCAGGATAACGTATACTGGGGGCCTTCCTTATTTTTTATTTCCAAACGAAGTCAAACGTAACCCTGAACAAAAGACAAACCGAGATGCTATAACCCACTGGGTTCACATTACTCTCTTCATTAACTGCACAGAGATCTACAACCTGGGAAACTGGCCAGCTCGCTGAGCAGCTGCCCGTTAATCTGGCCTCATCTACACGTGGCTTGTTTACATATTTGTGGCCGTGGATCGCTGTCGGAGTTTTATGCACAAGGTGTCGAATCAAACAACTGAAGATTTTGTTTATGTGTTTTTGTTTTTGTTAAACCAGTGGCTGGTTATGAGAGAGATCATGACAAACAGCCTTTAAACCTCTTCAGGACCTTTCTTTCTAATATTGGTTTACTTCTGCAGACACAGAGTCGTGTTATGGACAAAACCATTTGTAGATATAAAGATTTGAAACCATAGACGACCCAATTCCACCGTCTCCTACAGTGTCACAGCCGTCTTGCCCAGGAGACGACATTAGGAGTCTGCACAGTAACGATCAACGGATTGAGACGAGGTATCCAGTTCCCGCCGATACACACAGGACAGCCCCCCCCCCACCCCCCCACCCCTTTTTATAGCATCACGTAACAAGATATCGCTCTCAACAGCCCCCTTATGAAACCCAATAGAAGAAATATCAGTCCCCTAAACATGCCTGCTGGTTTTTGTCAAGATCCACGAATCATTATAAAAAAAAACGCCTTTATCTCACAATATTAAAGAAAGTAAAGCAGAACTCTTCCTCCTCCCTGAACCACTCCTCTGTCCTTCTCCCCAGGTTCTTATTAATTAATCCTGTGGTTTTCTGTGTCATCTTACAAACAAACCAAAACTAACAAACAGACAGACGGGGTGAAAACATAACCTCCCGTCATGAAAACCATGTATTTGAATTCTTTAGTCGTCCTGTCTGGTGACGTGGAGGATCGGGGTTCTAGTGGCAGAAACTTGGACTATGGGCAGAGAAGGTCTCTGGTTCGTCTCTGGTTCGATTCCATGGAAAGACAACAAAAAGAGACGCCCAAAAATCCAAGAGTCTCTCTAGACCCTGTCTAGTGCCCCTGAGCAAGGCACCTTACTCCTCCCAACATCTGCTCCCCGAGCGCTGTACATAGTCGCTCACTGCTCTGTGTGTCCCGCACACAGATGGGTCAAAAGCAGAGGTTACATTTCCCTACCTGCATGAGTGTGCGTTTGCATGTCTGTGAATGTGTGTGGGATAAATAAAATGCATCTGCATCTACTTAATTTATCACCTCAACTGCAGCTTCCAGGTTGTCCATCTTTGTTAACAGTCGTTAAACAAGACCCTGGACCCTCTTGGATCCCTGGAGCTGCTTCATGTCTCCATGATCATTTCAACTTGTAGAATAATTAATGTAAAAAGTTTGTAAAGCTCCGGGAAGCTTCTCCCTCTACATGTTTCCTGAGCAACGTGGACGAAGAGCCAGAATCAGTCCGACTCGCTACACGTTCCCTCTGCTCCAGAGTGTTTACAGATGGCGTGTGTGTGTGTGTGTGTCTTTGTGTGTGTGTGTGTGTGTGCGTGCGGCTAAATTAAAATAAACTGTCACCCAGTGCAACTCTGTGACTCACTGATGTGGTTTTAATATTTTTCTTGTTCAACAGTGGAGCTCAGAGCAATAAAATCCGGTTCTCACACACACAGACACACAGACACAGACACACAGACACACACACAGACACACAATAAGTACATAATATTGAATGTGATCCCTCAGAGGCAGAGTGATGTGTGCAGGCCTGTGCCGCTGTCGCATACTAGGTTTATCACACACTGACTCCAGATAAGACAAGGCAGTCTGACCCAGAGCTGTGCACTGACATCTCTCTCTCATCCACGCACACACACACACACACACACACACAACACACACAACACACAGCACACACACACAGTATGTTAAGTGAGAGGGAGGCGGAAGTGGCTCCCGTCGGACGCCAGATAGTGTCGTCACTGATAAATGTGCAACAAGGTCAAAGGTCAGACTTATACAGCTCGGAGAGGACAGAATAACTGCTGTGTCGTTTTCAACAAACAAACAACAGACAGACGGGCAGCCTGAGCCCTCACACACATACACACACACAAACACACACACACACAGACAGACACGCACAGACAACAAGACCAGCTGCTGTGAGACATTCACCATGTTGACAATATGGTTAAGTGATTATTCATGACATTCTGTGTCGTTAACAGTCTGTCCGGCCCCTTCACAGCACATTTGTACACACTTGTAGAAGCAAGTGGTTCTCCAGCTGCTCAGGGATTCAGACGAGTGAATGTGAGTGAAGAGCTCGGAGGTTCTACTTTGTGCGAAAGGCGCTAAACAAATAAAGTCTGACCTGATTTAGATTTTTAAAAACCCCCCAAGGTTCAGTGGCTGTGCACTTTTCTGAAGGCCAAACACGACATCTCTATACTTGGATGTTAACTCGTCCTCCATCATGAGTCCTGCGTGTTTCTGTAAATGTTTAGTTAGCAGGATCACGCAAAAACTGCATAATGTATTTTCATCTCTATCCTTCATGTTGTGTAACATGGATTCTTGGTATTTAAGATGGAGACTCTGTGTTTGTCAGAAGTTTGAGGAAGAACTTTGTGCTGGAAGCGTCAATGTGGCAAATCAAATCCTCGTGTGTGCAGGTCAGGTCTCCTCTCTTCAAACTTCTGATCGGATTTTATCAAATCCTTTTAAAAATACATTTTCAATAACAATAAATACTGCAGAGTTTTCAGTCTTATCAACGAGACTATTTATAAAAACAGACGGACAGAAATCCAAATGGAAACCCCTGGTATGGATCACAATATTTTCAAATGGTCTCTGCAGGGCTCCACTTCAGCGGCTCCTGCTTCCAGTCGAGGGAAAACTAATAATGACAGCTTTGGAAAGTTGCCCGACAGTAAAAGGAGAGAGGTAAGAAACTCAGAAGAACAATAAATACTTCACTGAGGTACAACACTTCTCCCTTTTATCCAGTTAGCTCTTCTGAAGTTTACAGCAGGCTGCAGATTATTAGCCCTGGGAAAAAAACGGCTGTGGTAAATCAGTTACCATGAAGATAGCTGCTGCCCTCGACCCCCGGAGGGACGAGGAATTGTTTCGGGAATCTGTGGCAAGAACTTTTATTCCTCACTATGAAAATAGACAGACAGAGGGCAGGGTATTTTATTAAGGGTTCATTTTTTGGCATGACTCAGCGTTCAGATTGAGAGGAATGACGGGGGAACAGACGCTTCTTAGTTCCAGGACGTTGTTTGGTTTGTGTTTTAAAGAGGAAAAAATTAACTTTTCATGAGAATTTCCCATTTTCCATCACAGTTTCCACGAAAAAAAAAGTCATTATTAGATTTTTCAAGCTGATAACTTGGTGAAGTCCTGCCTGTTCACAGCTCGTTGGCTTCGTGACGCGTTCAATGAGACGGATCATGTCGGTGACTAATCTCTGAGCAAACGTGACTCCTGGTGCAGACGTCCATGGGAGGATTACTGGGAATGTTCTTTTGTCTCCAACTCCTCGAGGTCACGAAGGCCAAAGAGAAGTTGATTGGAAAACAAAAAAATCTATATTTTTTCTGGATAATATATGATACAATTATGCTGATGATATTAGAGAATAAAAAAGGTTGATTACTGATGTCTCTACCAAAATATGTATTAAAAACATATTTAGCTATGATTCCTAAATTAAGTTATCAAATGTAACTGAGGCCTGATATTAAACAGTTTTACCGTAAACTTGACTGATAATGACTATAATAAAAAGAATATATCAGCGCCTCTCCACAAACATAAACACTAATACCAATATGTCTGTGAAAGGCTCATATCGGTGGATTTTATCGGACAAATTATACATGTTTCAGTTTTGAGAAACGATGATGGAAGTTATGATACAGAACGACTCCAGTTGTGACATACTATTTGTGTTTTTTCCACATTATTATGAATTCCTCTAAGAACAATGATTTCTCATTGTCACAGCACTCAGTAGATCACCAGCTACAACAGCTCATCCACCACATGCACCATCATAATACATCCCTAAAACCACTTGGAGTGCGCGGTCAACATCACACAAGCAGAGAAGTCACTAGAGACTTCATCAACACTTCTGAATCACTTTACAGTTTCTCATTTTGTTAAACAGATATCATCGAGTTGAAGGTGGAGTCAATCGAGGATGAACAGGGAGCCATCTATCACAGGGACCAAGGGAGAATGAACTGGGAGCCCCCCCCCCGATCTACTCACCAGTTGGAACTCGGCCCGCCGTGTGTAGGCCTCCTCGATGCCGGCGTCGGCCCACAGCGCGCTCAGTGCCATCACGTACAGCTGGAACTCGCCGGGCTCCACCCCCGAGGCGCCCACACGCCCCTCCCACGACATCACCAGCATGCCTTGCTTCTCGTTCTCGCAGCTCTGCCAGCTGATGCCCAGTTTGTCGCGGGCGTCCACCAGCACGCGCATTCCCTGCAGAGACACACAAAGTCACACATCACACGTCTGGACGCAGTGAAGTGGTGAGACAACTTCAAACCACACTGATTAAAAAATAAAAACTGCTTTCTGAGGAAAAACATCAACACTGTGTCGGAGCTTCACTCGTAGACATGGAGGAGCTTTTACAAGGAAGCACATGTCTCTCATACACACACACACACACACACACACACACACGCATGAGGGGCTGCTGGTGGTTTTCTGAAGAAAAGCTGGAGGGTTGATCTGTGTGGGGGGTCTCCTGCTGACTGATCAAAGTTGTCAAGACACAAACACACGCACACACACACACACACACAGACCCACACACAGACATGCAGATATATCCAGTGATATGTGTCTGCGTCTCCTTTGTGGAGCTCATCTATTTTGTTCGACTGTTAGCAGCAGTTCTTATTTGTACTTGCTCTTTGATACTGTTTTTCTCCGTGTCTACTTTTACGATTTTAAAAACACTCATATGCTCATATTCAGCTGCACAGTTGAAATCTGTTGGAAGAACTCGAAAAGGTTTTTCACTCTCCAATGTTCATAAAACACGTCGCTCTCTCTCAGGCTGTCACTTTGCTGCAGCTCCTCTTTTCAGCCTCTGTCTCAAGTTCATATCACGTAAAAGTCCAAAATGAACTGGGTCAATAAAGTTGACACGGCTGTAAACATTATCTCTCAAGTGTTTCTCTAGGTCAGTGCGGGTGAGGAGATGTGCGTAGGTGCCTGTGCGTCTATCAGTGACTCATGACCACCTGACCTATCTCTTGTGCAATAGTCAAGTCAGGTCAAGTTTATGTTTATAGTTTAATGTGTCATCCTCGAAAGTTTTACACAACATCGACAGATGTACTTCACGTTGTAACTTTAGAGAAATAAAGAAAAACCCGAAAGCAAAAAAAAAGTCTGGTCCTTTCCTCCTCAAAGGCGTAAATACATAAAAGAAGAAAAAAGAAAAGTAAATTTCTCACCACTGCAATTAGTTTTTGGCACGCAATTTTGTTGTGTGTGTGTGGTGTGTGGTGTGTGTGGCCTGCCTGCCATGCCCCTTTGTTATGAAGTGCTGTGGCAGGTTTTCTTTAAGTACGATCCTTCATTTTTACGACTTTATTTTCTTTGAGCGAAAAAGACGACAGACGACCTAAACAACTGAGGAAACCCCAGACTGTGACGAGTGTTACACACATGCAGCAATAATCTGACACACATGCACATCCAGCAGCGGCAGCGTGTTGGTGGTGAAACTCACAAACAGAGAGAGTCACTGTGCAGGAGCCTTGAGTCACATCCAGTCACGACTCATCCACTCATCTGCAAGTTCTCCCCTTGGTCTGAAAACCAACACGAGTCCTGTCAACACACTAATGTGAGGGTTTGTTGCATAATCCACTTTGTCCTGGTGTGTGTCTCTTCCTGCCTGCGTCTCCTCTGCCGGTAATAAGCCTGCAGATAGTGAGTGTTCCCCTGGAGTTTACATCTCCTCACCAAATAATACCACAGCTCCATATCAAGCTGACCAGGTCGGCCTCGTTTGAAATCCTCCTCCACAATCTGCCGAGAAATGCTGCCCTTTTTTTTTATGCCCGAATTTGGAATAAAGCGAATCAGAGAATCCTTCACGTTATCAAATAGGTGCTGTTTTTTTATTTATATAACCTGGAGATGGCAGATACATGGGATGTGTATATGATGCTACTTTCTGAAACTTTAAAAAAAACTTTGAAAGGTTTGAAAGCTTCAAAATCTAATGAAAAAGCTTTTTTAAGGCCTGTTGCCAAGATCCCAACTTTCCTTCAGGCTACATCCACACGTCTAAATCTCTTGGAAACTAAAACAACATCTTTCCACGAGAGCGTTCTGGATCCGTATCAGTTTGAATCCCCGTCAACACTCACAGGGATAAAAGCATGTATCGCATATCACGTGTAAAATACAGAGTTTAACTGCACAACAGCTGTTAGCATAGACAACAGAGTCAGCAACACTTGTAATTGATTCTCCGTGTTGTGTTCCACACTGGGAGCCATGGCTGATGCTGGTTGTTTTCTTCTGGGTTCATGTGATGAAGAGGGAAGGCTACATCCAGACAAAAAGTCCCAGCAAAAACCTCTAGAGTTTCCAACTAAAACGGGGTCAGAAGCATCTCAGGGCGTATTCGTGTTTGAGTTTTCAGAAGAAAACGTAGTGATGTGAAAGTAACTTAAAAATAAAGATTCACTCTTTCAAAACTCAACTTTTAATCCTATAGAACTTTCTTTTCAAGTTAAAGTGCAGCAGTTCTCAGACCAGTAAAAAAAAATGTTTCAACCTTTAAAATACCTGTAAAGAGAGAGAGCTACTGTTTTTAAGAAGAGTACATAATAATTTTGCAGAAATAAAACACGATGCAACGCTTCATTACTAAGTTTCAATCATTTAAATTAGATTTCAATATTTAAAAACAGTTTCCACCTTTTCAAAGCCTTGGTAATTGCATTCATGTTGTTATCAGTCAATAGTAATAGTGGAATAGGAATAATAGTGTCCTATTTGTTGTTGTTATTCTGGATCTGTTGCTTTGGATAAATGGTTTTTTATATAGACTTCAAATTAACTTTATACTGCTTGATTATTATCTATTTGTTAAGTGAAATTTCACAACCCATAATGTTTAATCCTGCTATTTCAACTTTTTATTCTCTGACTGAAGGTTTTAATGTTTGGCTTCCCCCTTAATTCTGCGTCACGTTGAGCTCGTAGCTTTGGCCTGGTTCTCCATTTTGTGTCCTGCGTCCGCTCACAGGATGCAGCCTCTGAAGAGAAACACCGTCTGTGTCTGGGAAACGTCTCCTGGACCCGTCGCTGTGTTTGACGTGTGCAGCAGGTGGAGCTCTTAGATAACAACCAGACACACTGGTGCACAGGGAATATTACACGAAGCTAAACGGCTTCAATTGAACCCGACCTCTGCCCTAAACTCTACCATCAGCTGTTCAAGGCCACATCATACGGAGGAGCACTTCTCGGTATTTGTCTCGTGGGTCATTGACCGGACATGAAAACCTGACGTCTGCGCTGACCACTTGAATTCTTATTCCTCATGAAGTGGTCAGTGGTGTCATGTCCTACAGAAGCTGGTTTAGAGAGTCTGTCTGCTTCATCACTTTTTTGTAATAACACAGCAGCTGCTGCCTTCCTGCTCTTCTCCCAGTAATACGAGACACAGTGTTTCTTGTGTGCCGTAACAGACAAATGTTACGTGAGTAGATAAACTTCTTCAATATGTACAGAACTTTTCATTTCCCGTGGGGATCCCCAAAGTTCACAAAGAAGCCAAATACTCTGAGTTCTGGCTTTTCGACAGCGTAAAAGAGGAGCTTTGCTTTACTGATAAAAACGTATGAAATGTAGAAAACAGATTTATCTTAGACTTGTGTGAACATGTATATCTCGATAAATCCTTTTCTAAATCGTAGATGTTGTTGACCCAAGTGTCAATCACAGGAGAGGTTGTCTGTATATCATTTCCAGTAATTTGACACAACCTTCAAACATTTCTACTTAGTTATGTGAAAGAACAACACCAGAGAAATGTCGTGGAAAGGTGTTAAATATGAATTGTTTTGAATACAAATGGATGAATCTGGAAATTGATCGCGTTCCCAGGGACTTTTGTTTTAGAACCACTGAATAAAAGAATGAAGTTAAATGCTCAGTTGTGTAGTCAACAAGAAGAGTTAGAGAAAAGTCATAAAGTTTGTGAACTGACGCATTAACCGACGCAGTAATTTCTATGTAAAGTTTGTTGATGTATCATTAACCATCAAGCAGAGCGTATTGAACTGAGCGACGCTGTGTTAGTCACATTTGAATTGAACCTTTTTAGTTGAAACAAACAGAAAGAATAGGAGCTGACACAGTCTTGGTTTTACAGGGAAAGTTAAAAGAATTTCGTTGAAACGCAAAATCAAACAAACTGAACCAATCGTGTGAGACACGGACACATTTCTGCGAACGGCTGTGAACTTGTGACTTCACCCGTGATTGAAGGGGTCCGGCCAAAAAGCTCGAACAAGCAGGAAAACAATTATAACAGATAAATAAAGACAATCAGAGAAGGACAGATAAAGAAAAACCAGCCAGATGGAACACGTCAAATCCAATAAGATCTTCAGAGTTGAACACATTGCTCCCTTTCTTGTGTGTAAAGCTGTTTCCTATAGGAGCTCACGACCTCAACACTGAATGTTGTGTGATTTCTCCTCCAACATTAGAACCGGCGTTACTTTGCTTCGTGGGAAGTGAACGCTTCCACTGGGACGAGGATTAGAGCAGAGCTGTAATTACAGAGGCTGGAGGAACAGTGCCACACCTGAACTCAGAACTCTGTCATTCATCTTCCTGAGCCGAGCCACACCCACACACCTGTGTGTTCTCTTTCAGCCTCATCCCTCCTTCCTCCCTGCTCGTCCTTCTCTGTCATTACAGGCTCCCGTGAAGGAAGGGGGAGGATGTTGGGGGAGGGAGGGGGAGGGAGGGGGAGTGATCGCTGCACCAGGCAGGTGAAGCTGATCCTCCATCAATGAGCTAAACTAAACCAGATAAACAAACAAATTCAAACTAACCCAGTCAATCTAACCCAGTCTGACTAATCAAGCAGTGTTTTCAATGGAACCACGCTCAGTTTATGAGAAATGGTGAGAAGTCAATTTTTATGTGTTATTCATTATCACTAATCACTGGGTCTTCAGCCTCTCGGGCGTACAGTTGACAAAAATAGCCTAAATTTGATGGTATAAGTTATTTTATAGTACAGTTAATTAGCAGTGATTATATAGGATGGCTCACAGTCTGCTGGTGGGTCTAAAGCTGCAGAACCCAAACTCTCCTCTAGGCCACTTAGGGTCAAACTAGAGGGGAAACTATCAGTCAATTGACAGAAAACTAATTGGCAGTAATTGGAGAGTGGATTAATCTTAATTATTCATAAAGCACAGAGGGCCAGTCACTGGTTCCAGCTTGTTGAACATGAAGATTTTCCGCGTTTCTTTATCGTCTCTGACAGGAAACGATAAAGATGTCAACAGGGAACTGAAAAATGAGAAGTTTCACCATTTTCTTACATCAGCAAGTCCAGAAAAGAAGTGACTATCAGAGATGGAAAGAATCATCTGTTTGTTGTTTGGTGCTTCTTTTTTTATATTTTGTGACTCTCAATTAAAGAAAAACAACACATCAAGTCAGACCATTGTTATTGACGTTTTATGGACTAAATAAATTATGGATTAATTGGAAATTCAATTAAGTGATGGATGTTTGATGACATAACTTTAACTCGTGGCAAATTAGAAACTTATACTGTGTGAGATGTTGTTTATGAGATAAAAGTTTCTCAGGATGCTAAATGGTGACTGGGTGGGTGAAGGAATTAGAGGCCTTTACTATCAAGTTCATATTTTATGTCATACCACAAATACACACACTTGTTTGGTTTTGCTGCTTCTATCTGCCCCTCATGTCTTACATTGTGTTTAGATGGTGCTGGAGTGTTAGGGTATATAGGGGGGGGGGTCCCTGTATGCTGGTATTCAAGGGGCAGGATCGTGCACACACTGCTTCAGCTGTGCAGAGGTCCAGCCTCTTATCGTCCTAGTCTGGGCTGTGTGGCACTCAGGGCGGATGTGCTCATCCCTTAGGAATAGTCTGGTATTGTTAGCTGGTGAAGGAGGCCCGGCCATGACAGCAAACAAAGGGGGAGCTCACACACACATACACACACACACACACACACACACACACACAAACACTTGTCTCTCTATAGCTGTGAGGACACTCATTGACATAATTGCATTCCCTGGTCCTTCAGGCCCAATGTTTGCTTATGTGTCGAAGCTACGCCGTAGGTACGAAGATGGGGATATGCCATTGTGAGCATCCATAGTTGTGCGTAGGGATGTGTGCGTTGCTCTGTCATTACACGCATAATAGCTAGCTGACGTAGAGTTTCTATGCTACTGCTTTTTTCCAGTTTCCCGGAGTGTTATCATGTTGGATCCGATGGATGTAGAATACCAATAACTTTCCCTTAAAGATATCTCTCTTCCGCTTGGTCCAGCTTTCTTCCGTGTTCGTTCCTTCAAGTCAATTCCAAAATGGCAGTGGCGAAGAAGGATATTCCCGGATATACTGTCTGCCAGAAATGTGATGCCTCAAGCGAACCAATCACAGCTCTTGCGGTCTGCGTTGGGGAGGGCGTACGGTAGGGTACGATGTAGGGTTGTGCGTAGGGTACACGTCTATGCCTTGTCTATGCCAGAGCTACAGCGTAGATACAATGACTTCACGCTATAACCTTAACCATCACAACTAAAGGTCTAAACCTGATTCTAACCCTAGAACCAGGTCCTAACCCTCAAATAACCCTATGAACCTGTGAGGACCAGACCAAATGTCCTATATAGAAACACACACTCACACTTCAGGACACAAAGATGTCAACAAACCTCAGTGTGCGTTTCGAGGACGTTTCTCAAAGAAGTCAAATGAAACCACTTGTTGACAGATTATAATAACACTAAACTTTGAGTTGTAAAGTTGTAAACTCTTTTACTTCCCAGGGGGCCTTGCTCTTACCTTCAGGATATTCTCATAGATGGTGTCCCGGAAGTCCAGCAGCGCCTTCTGGTCGAACTCTTGCCCGTTGATGATGCGCATCTGCTTGAGGAATGTGGACTTTCCGCTCTCCCCGGCCCCGAGCAGCAGGATCTTCACCAGCCGCCGCACGGCTCTCCTCTCCCGGGCGAGCATCGCGTCGATCTCCCGGCTCCTGCGCCGCGCCTCCCGCTCCTGCGCCGCGTCCCGGTCCCGGTCCCGGCTCCTCTCCTTGCTGCCGCCCGGCTCCCGGCTGGCGTCGGCCGGCAGCAGGCAGCGGCTCAGGCTGCGGACCACTCCCGACATGGCGGGTCGTGGGAAAATACAGATTTGTTTTCAAACTGGGAAAAAGTTGACGGAAGAAAGCTCCGCGGGGTGAGTGTTCATTCTAGGATGTGTTGTCCCGGGTGGAAAGGACCCAGAGCGGCTACATCCAGCTGGCGGTCACACGGAGCAGCGAAGAAACATCCAGAAGTTATCTAGTCCCCGACGAGACGAACCGTGTCCATCTTGGATCAGAGCCGCCGGATCCAGAGGAGCCAACAAACCACAGCGGCGGGGAGAAGCTCCACTGGTCCCAGTTAGATGTCCAGAAAACCAGTTGAGAAGTAGAAGTGAAGTGAGTCCGTCCATCCACACAACGTCTACACAACCACTACGACTGTACCACACACACACACTCACTCACTGTGGGGACACACACCCACTGTGACTCCCAAGTACTACACACTGACAGAGGGTTGTGAACTTGGCCACAGAGAGTGGAGAGCGAGATAGAGAGAGGTGGAGAGAGAGAGAGGAGGGAGAGAGAGAGAAAGAGAGAGAGGGGGAGAGAGAGGTGGAGGGAGAGAGAGGGAGACAGATAGGGGTGAGAGAGAGAGCCAGAGAGGGGAGGAGAAGAGGGAGAGAGGGAGGAGAGAGGAAAGGGAGGGAGAGCTAAAGAGAGAGAGGAGGGAGGGACAGGGGGAGGAAGAGAGAGAGAGAGAGAGTATGGGGCGATGGGACGTTCAGACTGATAAGGGTGGATGCTGGGGGGCGCACTACCGGAGCTCACCGTTAGGGGGCGCCATAGAATCAACCAACTGAAATTATTAATAGAAACAAAACTAGTTTGTTACCGTGTAAATTATTTATTTCTTTGTTTCACAATTTACTGACATGAATCATATCACAAGGTTCTGAATGGACTGAGAATCGGACTCTAGTTTACTGGGTTCTATGTTCTATGTTTACCTGTGTTCTATGTTATTCTATGTTCCTTCTAGAACAGTAAGATCATCTGAATCTATTAGATGTTCCAAATGATTATAGTTATAATGATAATATAATACATTTTAGTCAGTTTTAAAATATCTGCTAAATATGTCATAAAGTATTTATTAGCAGTGTTAGTACTCATTTGTAAATATGATGATTATCATGTTTGTTTCATTTAGTATTCAATTATTTCTCTTTTCCCCTAAATACACAAATGTTCTTACATTTTAACAACAAGTTAATTACTTCACATTTGAATAAAAAAGGTATATATTTCATCTGCTCTTCATCTACTTTGTCTAGTCTATTTTGTTTTTGTTTTTTTATGTACAATAATAACAATTATAACAGTTGTATTAATTAATTAAATACTGGACAGTTTTTCATTGGTTAAAAGTGAAAGTCAAGGTTTTAGATCTCAGCTAAAATAACACACTTCAATACTGGTCAATTAAATGATTGATGTTTTACCTAATTATCAAGAGTCTGAGTTATAAACATATAATTTTCTGTTTGTATAATAAACTCACACAGTTTAGGTGAAGAAGGAACGAGGTCCTGCAGTTCTGCCTCCTCATGGACAGAGGGCGCTGCTACATTAGATTTGACAACAAGGAGGAAGAAAACATGTTGTCTCCTCCTCCTCCTCCTCCTCCTCCTCCTCCTCCTCCTCTCCTCCTCCTCCTCCTCCTCCTCATCCTCCTCCTCCTCATACTCCTCCTCTTCTTCTTCCTTTTTAGTCCATCAATTAAAACAGAGCAGGAAGTGAGACGCTGAATGAACTGCAGTGTCAGCACGCGAGGTATCAGCTCGAACCAGGAGAGTCACACTCAGAACATCATGTTCTTTATTGACTCTCAAGTTCGGTGTCGAGGGAAGATGTGATGACACACACACACAAAGACACAAACACACACACACACACACACACACACACACAAGAACAAGTTATTCTGTTAAAGAGACTAATTTAAAAATCCAGCGACGGCAGCAACAGCCAGTCGAGCCGGTGCAGTGTGAGTCTGCATATATTATTTCTGTGTGTGTGTGTGTGTGTGTGTCTCTCTGTGTGTGTGTGTGTGGTGTGTGTGTGTGTGTGTGTGTGTGTGTGTGGAGGGGAATGACGTAAGCACGAGATTAAAACTAATCTAGATAGCAACAAACTCTTTTCATGTAATTAGCCTAAAAGCCTTTTCATCAGGCCTGGTACAACAGTCACAGACACACACACAGACATACACACACACACACACACACAGACAGACAGACTCACTAATGGGGATCACTAGAGTCTGCTCCAATAATATTCAACATTCACTGCTTTACATGACTGGAGGATACATGTAGGATTTTTCAGTGTGTAACAGTGTGATTACACCCCAGTGTGTTTGTCTGTCCATGTGCGTGTGTGTACTTAATACTGTCCTGATGTAAATATAAAGGGTTTAAATATAAATGGCCCATTATCAGGTAAAGAAGACAACAATTTGTACAATTTAGATCAAACACACTTGTTAAAAAATCACTAGGATTATTTCATATTCAATTTCTGCCAAAAGATCCTTTCACATAAATATTTTAATCTTGCACTAACCTCTGTGTGTGTGTAAACCTCTTTGTGTGTGACTCCGGCTGCTCTGGCAACAAACACACTTTCCTGCACCTGACTCAAATGCCAAAATGCAGCCGTTCCCGTTGACTGACAGCCCCCCCCCCTTTCAGTCAGAGCATCTCGCCTCTTCTCTCCCGTCTCTAATGGCAGAGCCTATCACACCGGCCGGTGTCGGGGAGACGAGACCCAGTGAGCTGTGTGGTGCAGGATTTGCCACTTTGTGTTACCGTTTAAATCGGCCACATTAAAGTCCAGTCCACTTCGTTACACCACGGCTCTTAATTTCACAGTTTTCACCAAAGTTAAAATAGCTGAAATTAATATCTTTTCACAAAGAGATCTAATGTGAAAGGGTGATGAACCCGGAGATAATTAACTCGCCGCTCTGCAGGTTTCCCTTCGGCTCCGAGAGGGTTTTTATAAAGTTTGTGTAGTGGGTTCTATTATTTCCTTAGTGATATTTTTGTCTTATTTTGTGTGTATGTTGTGTGTGTTTCTGTTAATACAACAACAAAAAGGTTCCACACATACACACCTGATCCCACATTCTATTCTGGTAAAGAAACTATGAATTTGCTGTAAATGATCGGATTGTCTAAAGACCCAGATTCTTCCTCTTCCTCTTCCTCTTCCTCTTCCTCTTCCTCTTCCTCTTCCTCTTCCTCTTCCTCTTCCTCTTCGTTGGGTGGAATCTAACGTCAAGCTGCTTCAGATCCTTCATCTTGTTCCAGTGGACTTTGATGTGGAAATCCTGATAGATTTATTTCGTGAGTTGAGTTTGATCATATCGGATTGAAAAATGTTTTTTGCAAGGGCATGAAAATATTAACTATAATGAAAATGTGTGAAATGCCTCCTATCTCCAAAAGTGTTTTATTGACAGTGGAGAAAAATGAATCTTTAATGACAAACTTATCAAGGTAATGTGTTTTTGTGTGGTAATTCATTATCAGGCAAAAATCCATTAAAAAATGAGCTTGTTCCAAGTTTGTCCAAAATGAGAATTGGCAGCTTTCTCTTGTTTTATTTCACTACTACTACTTCTGGTGGCACAAATCAAGACATGACCTGGACTCTGAGACAATGTGGTGACATCTTCCACAATATTCTCATATTTTATGGACAAAACGATGAATAAATTACTAAAAATAACGATAATGAACACACTCATTAAATACAATCTCTCAATCGTGCACCTCTATTGATCACTGTAACGATTCTGTCAATTTGTTGATGTTATAATTAATGATATATTTCTGCAAACCGAACCTTGAGTAGTTTTCCTGTTTTTTTTCCGGGGGGGGTCCAGTCTTTTGCTCTCCGTGGAGCTGAGGCTGTGTCCGACTCCTCACGTCCTCACGCTGGATGTTACACTCGAGGCTTTTAGCTGCCACTCTCATTCGGAGTGAATTAGTCTGGATGAAACAGCAGAGTGAAAAAGCGTGAAGTGGTTTGAGGAGGAAGACAAAGGGTCGTTTTTTAAAGGAAGTGAAAGGAGATGTGATTCGCACGGGGAGAAAGTGTTGTGCAGCATTTCTTAGGAAAACAAGCCGTAATGGAAATGCAGACTCACTTTGTTTCGTCTAATTGGGGAGGACTCAGTGACGGGGATTGATTAACAGGCTGCAACTCAAAAAACTGGAGTTTATCAGAGCAGAAAAGTCCTGTTTCCCCCGCTGCATACAAACAACAATGACAGACGAGGGGGGCCGAGAGGTAAGCAAAGATTTCAATAGAGCCCACGTTTCAATTCCCGGCACACGTGAGCAGGTGTTTCCACTTCATCTGACTGATCAGACCTGTTTTGAAATCTCCATCACAGTCTTATTAGTTTTTTGTTTGCACCGGGACGGAGCCGCTTCAAAGGAAACTGGGTCATACCACGCCTTGTCCAACCGATCAATCTCCCCCCCCTCAGTCTCCGTGTGATGAGTTTACAACCGGGACAAAGAGCTCACACTTTCCTGGACGGCTGCTCTCTCTCTCTCTCTCTCTCTCTCTCTTTTGAAGATTTACACAAAGAAAGTTTCGTGCAGAATTAGCGGAGCAGCCCTCAGTCGAGCGCATCGCCCCAGCAGCCTCGTAAAGTCAATCAATCCTTAGAGAGGAGCAAAAATCCATAAAGGCGAAACCATAATAGGTTGATAAATGGAAAAAATAACTAATTAAATCCTCCACCCCCTTATGGCAACTCGTTTGATTCACTAGATCCAGATTTGGATTTGGACTTGGACCAAACATTCATATCAAAACCCGAAATTTAACTGATTGATTCAATCAAGATCCACGTTTGTGTTGGATTTGGCTGCAACACTCTTTTCACCCCTGAAACTCACAAAGTGTTTTATTTTATTTTTGATTAGTTTATTTCTACTCGTCAGCTACCAAGCTGGTGCTACTGTGGATCCAGTGAGGGAACAACATGTATCTTCATTAGCTTTAAAGATAAGTCCAAACAAAGAAGACGGACAGAAAGGGGACTGTGCACCCCCTAGTGGCCAAGATGACATTTACATCACAAGGACTATGAATTTGCTTTAATTGATCAGATTGGCTAACGAGACAGACACTTCATCTTCCTCTTCTTCTTCTACTTGGTTTGAATCTGTTTCTTTACCACTTCTCCTGCCACAACAAGTCAAAATACATCTGCAGAGAATAAACGTCTGAAGGTCTCCAGCTCACAGACTCGTCACTTTGTGATATCACCTCCACCCAAACACGTCATGTGACAAAATCCTGTTACACATCCCCAGTAAAGCTCCGTGAACCCGAGCAGACAAACACGTGTGTGGGTGCGTTCAACTTCAATCCAAAGTTCACTTATTAAACCAGATAGGACTTTTAAAATGATTTTATTTTTAGATTTGTGGGTATTTAATGGCACTTCCATCTACTCCTGAACATCTCCAGTAACTCTTACTGCCTTAGTCCTCTATGTATTCTCCTGTTTCTAATGATTATGTACGTTTTAAATATTTAATTTCAAACATGACACGATAAAAAGACAGGAAACGGAAAAAAACACGGATTGAAAAGAACTGGAAGTTGCAGCTGTCACTGGATATTTAGTGTTCATGAAACATACTCAGTCTGATAAGTGACCGGATGATATGTGAGTGTCTGAAATCGTGATGATGCTGATGATATATTTAATATTTCACATTTCAAAAGCTCCTCCGATAGCTGTGTTCTTCAGGTGGATCCTTTCCTACCCGACACATCTCGTGAGTCGTTTCTCTTCTGGGACAAACTGTTTTTTAAAGAGGTAATGGCGGCAACATCAGTATAATACATATTTTAGAGTAAAGTACTCAACCCAATAACTAATGTTTGTCTCAGTTTGTGCTGGGATGAGAGGAACTGCTCATATTTACATTTAAGAGACGGGTGGGGTTGTTCCTGCTGCCCTCTCTCTCTCTCCTCTCGTCACTCCCTAGTGACCTTTGACCTCAGGTGACCCCAGCGTGGCTCCGGCAGACGTCTAATCAGGCAGACGGATTGAAAGCCCATGTAATAATCTTTAATAATACATGGGCCTTAATGACGGGACCTCTCCGACTGAAGCCATTTCCAGGAATAACTTTGAATTTGTTTTTTTTCTCCTCGTTCAGACGGAGACATTTGTTAAAGTGTGTCGGCTCCATTGTGTGTGTTCACTGACAGACGCACAAACCACACGGCTCTTTCTCACTCTGACTGATTAGAGCTGCTCAAGGGCAACGAGGCCGCGTGCAGAACGCGCTCGATCGGAATCTGCCCGACTTCATTCCACAGACACGGTGGAGTAACATCAGCCGGTGAGCGTGTTGTGTTTTTTAGGAACTTTACATATCTTCATTTTATCATGTGGGAAAAACAAACAGTATCTAATGACATGATGCAATGTTGTTTTGAAAGATATTAAACAAAAAATGCAACAAACAAGCAGTAAAATCACTGTGTGTGAAAACGCTGCATTTTGATTTAGTTTCTTTCACATTTCTGCCGCAATTGTTTGCATGAATAGTGAAAAACCTTCATACACATGATCTTTTTGAGCATTTTGAATAATTAGCACTCTACAAATGATAGAATGACGGATGCTTATGGAGTAAAAGAATGATAAAGACAAAATTTATTTAAGCATTACAATCTTATGATTCCATGACTCCGTGACCTTCCTGCTCGAGTGTTTTTGCTTATTTCGATTCAATAGTTCTCGTCTCATCTCATCTGAAGACATTTAAAATATATTTGCTTCTTTTTTATATTGCTGTTCTATCTGACCTACACCTATTTTAATCACATTTCAATGCTACATTATAGAACTTACAGCTGTTTGTCCCAGTGTAACTATGTGAGATTCAGTGTGAATAGAAGGTCAAACTTATTATATTTGTTTCTAAAAATCCGTGAGAATGTACAGAGATGGAGATTTGGAGCCAGAGGTGATGAATAGGTTGAAAGACGGAAAGTGAGACGGACAAATGAAAGGTTTATTTTCACCTTGGAGAGACTATCTGGCTCCTCAGATGCACACACAGACACACACACACACACACACACCACACACACCCACGCACACACTTTTTGTTAAGATTCAGTTTAGATAATTTTGATCTCAAAAGCAAACAGATCATCATTTTTTGCACAACGGTTGTGTTTGTGACACTTTGGGTGAGTGTGTGTGATTGATTCATTCACTCACTTTGTTTTTCTTCATCAGTAAATTCACTGTTCTGCTCACCACACACATACACACAGACACACAAACATACACACACACACACGTCAAAGTCTGTGTGAGAAAATAATGTTGACTTTGTGCCTCCACTATCTGAAATAGCATTTTCATTGTCTTAACCTTCAATTGTGTGCGTGTGTGTGTGTGTTTGTCTGTGTGTGTGTGTGGGTGTGTGTGTGTTTGTCTGTGTGTGTGTGTGTGTGTGTGTGTGTGTGTGTGTGTGTGTGATGCGAGAAGCTGCCATTTGGGAAAACCAATTACAACAGGTAAATAACATTACCCGTCGCTCTAAGATTTAACCAAACGATGAATTTATAGAGAGGAAGAACCTCTCTACACACACACAGACACACACACACAAACACAGAGAGGTTGTGTTATATTCTTAAGAGTCACATTCATTACCCGTAACACAATCCTACATTTTTTACATTGGAAAATTAACCTCAACACCTTTCACTCTTCAACTCGACCATATGCTGTTTTCTCAGGGAGGTTCTGAGACTATAGGTTTTCTGGTGGGTCCTCCCAAGTTTAGATAAACCCTGTCACACACACACACACACACAGACAAAAACACACACACACACACACACATGCACACGTCCACTCAACCCCCGGGGACTGATTGTAATTATGAGCTTGGCCCTTGAATGGTTTAATAACTAATAAAACTGAGATTTCTGGGGGAAATAAGTAAGAGAAAAAATGTACGAGTGTACAAATCCTAATTAAAATAATGCAGAGTTTATGGGATGCAGGACACAAAGAGGGTGGGGGGGGGCCATCCGTGGGGGGTGGGTGGTTGATGAAGTCGTAACATTAGAGCGGGGGGGGGACACAGTGGGTGGGGAGAGAGGGGTTATCATATTTTCACAGGATCGTCCTCATTTAAAATCTTCATTAGGTGCTCCCTCACTTTATATTTGTTCCTCGGCTTCTCCATCACGCCGCTGCAGCCTCTGGTTCTCTGGCTGTGCAGGGAGCGATATACTCTGTGTGTGTTTGTGTGTGTGTGTGTGTGTGTGTGTGTGTGTGTGTGTGTCTATATGCGTGCACGGCAGCGTGACACAGAGCGAGCAAAGCCTGCATGTCCAAGTCCGTGTGCATGCAGGCTCCTGATTATCCTTTTGACTTTATTAATTACAACTCTGTCATCCATCCAGGTTCTATCAGTGGCTGCACAGAACAGTCCTCTGTCATCTTTTCCTTCTGTTTCATTACATTTCTGTCTCCTCCTCCTCTTCCTCCTCCTCCTCTTCCTCATTCCTGCCTCTCTCACTGGAGGAGCAAACACTGGTTTTGCATGAGAGAACAAGAGACGAGCACATTAACAATTCGCTCTGCTCCACTATCAGGTTTTTAGTTTTTTGCAGCGCTCGCCTGTTGAATTGATCATCTTCCCTCTCCGCTGTAAAAAGTCTGGTTTTAATCGTTTAACACACACATCCGAGGAAAAGATCTCAATCGCTCTAATCCTGGATTACAACTCAGGTGTTTGTTTGGTATTTGAACGAGTGAGTTTGAGGATCTCTTTGCAGCATCATTTTTTTGTTTTTAATTCTTTATTCTGATCCGCATTAGTGCTTTCTTGTCTTCCTGTGGTCGGTATCAATCAATATAAAGCAAATTAGGGATCACACAGTTATCAACAGGCCAAGAAAGGGAAGGACAAACAGACTCCCTGATACCGATAAGTCAAAAGATACCAAAGTAAAGAGGTAAAACCGGGAGTAGTGGGATTTAAGGTGGATGGGGAGTTGTTGCTTTGTTTGGATCATGATCGGGATCTGAACTTTAGTTTTTGTTGCCTCCATTTAGCCAAAATAAAAATAAAACTGATCACTATGAAGACGATAACAAATTAGCTTTATTTGGTTCATTTAAGTCTGAGGGTTTGTTGGATTTACAGGTGAAAGCAGCAAAGTTCAGTCGATAATACATTAAATAAAGGCTCTTCAACAAAAACCTGAAATTAAGCAAAAAAAACTTTGAGCCTTGTGTTTGTCTAAGTTTTTCCTGATTTCACTTAAAATCTGAAGTTTGTTTTTATAACGAAATTGACTGTTATATATTCTTGAACTCCGTAATCAGTAACAAACACTGAGGTCCTGTGAGTACATTCCATAGTTCTGCTGATATCTGGCCTCTTCACCAGGTCTAATCACTTGCACTGTTAGAATCATACACTGACTAATACTCTCAATACAATCGAAAAAAATATCCCTGAAGAGGTTTCTCCTTTTTTAATTCAGTAATATGTTCAGACCCAGTGACCCCTTCAGGCCTGGAGGGAAACTGGCTGATAACTTCTGAAAGACATTATATCACTATAGAGTTTCCCCTCACGGCCGTCTCACTGCTTTTAATAAAACATATTGCTTATTTAAACCTCGCTTTTGCACGGTTCTTGTCTTTATATAACGTATTAAGCACTGGAATGTTGTGACCTTTTATTTAATATCTCTGGTGTAATTATCCTACATGTCTGCTGTGGCTCTGGTGTCTCGTGTTGCACATCCTGAGTTTGAGCTGCACCGCTGCGTTTTCCATAAAAAAACCTAGTGAGCAGAAAGTCACATTTGCAGCAGTTACAATTTCTTGTTAAAAACAATAAGCAGATCAACAGTTCCTTATTAAACGAAAATAGCTGAACCGGAGAGCATCTCTGAGTCAGATCAGTTTTTGATTCGGTGGCTTTTTGACTGGAAATCTACTTTCAAATCTCTGACGCTGCAGATTCCCGGCTCCACAGAGAACAGCTCCACAGGTTGTGCTGCACTAACCTGACGTATAACCTTATATATAACCTGATGTATAACCAGTGAAGGTGTAGAATATTATTTCCAATTGACATAATCAATATGCAAATGTTAATTTACTCTCCCCAGTTTTCACGGAAGCTGTCCTCACACATCTAAGCTGGGAGACAACAATGCTGCTCTACTGTGGCTGCTTGCTGCTGACTGTGTGTGTGTTCACGTGCACATGTGTGTGTGTGTGTGTGTGTGCGCTGGTTGCACTCTCTAAATACTGTATGTGCTGTGGCAGTATGTATTTGTGTGGATGAAATGTGATGGTATTTGTTTTCATTAAGCAATCTGACATTTTCATTCTTGAGCTGAACAAATGAGTTTTTCGCTTTCCCCCTGCAAACGTCTCCTCTGTGACAGACTAATACTCGTCTTTAATAACGCTGCGAGGGCATTCTTTGTGTGCATTGTCGAGCGACGTGTGTGTGTGTGTGTGTCTGTGTGTGTGTGTGTGTGTGTCTGTGTGTATGTGCCACATATTAAAACACATATGACCTCTTTCCCCTGTCTGCTCTGCAAAGACTTCAGCTTTCCTGCATGAATGAACACACACAATGGATCTGTGCAAGTAACCACAACACACCCGTCTCTGACCTACATGTCTGTAACTGGTGTCTGTCGCCGGCCAGGCTACACACACACAACAAAGCAAAGACACAAAGATGTAAAGGGATGAAAACTGCAAACCTTTTGAGAAATAAGAGAAAACGTGACGACATAAAAAGTACAAAAAAAATAGTTTTACTTATCAGTCAAACTGAAACTTTCCCTAAACTGTAGTTGACAAATTCATATCTTGTTTTTATTTCACAGAGTCTCTAAAGAACAACTCAGAATTCAGCAAATATGAATTTTAAAAGAACATCTGAGCTTGAAAAAACGAATTAAACTGTTATTGTATTAGCAGAAGAGCTGGCGATTATCTTTCTATCAGCCGTTGCCTCGACTAATGGATGAATCACTTCAACTCCATGCTTTATATTCAAGACATTAAATCACCATCAGACACTATTAACCACCAACTTTCGAGCGAGAGCGGTGAAGTGGCTGAAAGTATTTTGGGTAGAAATGCAAATCAAGTGTCTCTTCCCACTGATGGTTATTGCCTGTCACACACTGGAGGATCAGCAGGTCGATCTTGAACCCAATTTGCCTCCTGATAATCACACAAAAAAACGACCCAATTTCAGGCCGGTCTTAAGTGATTATCTTCACAGATGATCTTAACCCTCCAGACACACACACACACACACACACACACACAAACACACACACACACACACACACAGGCCCCGTTGTGACCGCACCGACTCCCAATCACACTCATTAAAAACATTTAGTTAACAATTTGGAAACTCCTCCTTTACGAAAGTCACACCAGTCGCCTCCTGTTCTTCACCAAAGCTTTTATAAAACCTCCATTTTGTTTATGTGGCACCTCCGTCATGTGACCCACCTGCTGTCCAGGATCATGTGATGTGGTCGAAAAGCTCCAGATCAACCTCGGACCTCTTTTGCTCCACCTCTATTTTATATATTTGTGTCGGATAACATTTAAACAAGGTGACTTTCATCAGAGGAAATTAAATTGTGAACAAATATGTATTTTCTTTAGCGAGCGACATATACATAAATTATAGTAATGTGAGGAAAACGCAGCTCAGGTGACACCAGGTGGAAACATGGTGAGGGCCTGTGGTGTCTGGGTTCTAATCAAACATGATAATTCAAATGTTTCCAAACCCAGCTCAGTAAATATCACTGGTACTGATGAGAAATGGGAAAGTGGGAAGCCATGGCCTCTTGATTGCCCCCTAGTGGCTGGCTGTAGAGTAGGACATGAAACCCACTTCTTCCATGTTAGCAGATGGGACAAAGTACAAGTCAAATATATAGTTTTTGTTAAAGTTTCTGTCTCTTTAAGTAAATTGGTTTCAATGATTGACAGCTGAGACTTGAGCGTGTCTATATGCAAAAATGTACTTTCAGGAAATCCAACAAGAAGAATTTTACAGAAATGTATTTGCAGACGTCTAAAATTGTGGTTTTACGCTCAAATTCATTGATAAACACACAAGGAAAGATCTGTTTAAATAAAATATTACATGAATAAAACTATTATTTAAAGATCAATAACAAAACCTCAGCAGATAATCCTGGTTTTAATCTTTGTATGAATGAAGTTCTGTTTTAGTGATATATTTTGTTTAGTTTTATATATACCTGTATATGTATTAGTGTGACTCTTATACAAATGATTTTCTTGTATCTACCCCCAGCAGAGTTCATGAATATCTATTATAACAACTTGTTATTATGATTGTCCATTGTTCATTCTGAGTGGATATAATGGTCAAGACCAAACGCTGCAATCACAATACATTCATCCATCCTCTAACCTCCTCCCCTTTCTGTCAGAATATGGTTTAAACCGCATGTGGGACGTATTTACACCAGAGCCTTTAAACTTTAATTACAATTTAAAGTCCCACGGTGAATATTAATATGCAGGTGAGAGGACGTGAGAAGCCTTTTTGAAAGAGATTGTTTGTTTTTTTATATCAGCTTCTGTCAGGGGAGACAAACAAACAGAGAAGGAAACACATTCAAAGACTGGTGATATATCGGGAGGAGGACTCCTGCTGCTGCAGGGAGTCGAGAGAAAGTTAGAAGTTCTGAAGTTGTGTTTGTTGAATGTGTGACCGCGCAGTGACCCGATGTCCCCGCTTGTCCTGGATCGTCCTCGTGTGAAGCTGAGTCCCGACCAAACATCAGCAAAACACTAAAAACGTCCCAGTTTCTGAAGTTCATCACCAAACTGTCCCCATTTTCACCCCCAAAAATAAAGATTTGAATTATTCCAATTATCCTCAGATTCTATATTCAACACTGATTGGGATTTATGTGAGTTAGGGCTGTTGCTAACCTGTGAGTCATATAGTGTCATAGGTGAGAATAGTGGCCTTTGGCTTCTCTTAATGACTCTGGTGTCTTCATATAGAACCTGTTGAAGTCAGCAATAGTTAACAGTGGCTCTGAAACAGAGCCTTCACAGCCTCCGTGGTGTTAAAGCCGTAAATCTGCAGGTGTGAAAAGGGCTGAACTGAGTGACCTGGATCCAGAACGGGCTGCATGAAGGAGATCTCATGTGCATGAACCCACAGTTCAAGCTTCAAAGACACTGCACCAGGAAAATTACGAGGTCGCGCTCAAATCAGTTGTTTTCATGGAAAGTGACAGAAATGAAGAGAGAGAGAGAGAGAGAGAGGAGAGAGAGAGAGAGAGAGAGAGAGAGAGAGAGAGAGCTGGAGTGTTAAGTAGAATGTGTCTCTCGCCCCTGCTCAGACGCCCAATGACAGGGTGATGTTTGATCGTGGGTGGGGGGGGTTTGAAGTGTTACAGAAATAGTCGCGCAGCAGACGTCTTGTTATCTGACATCAGAAAACTGTGTATCATCAAACGGCTTCTGTGCAACACAACTTTTTCACCAGGTGAAGACAAAACTCCTGAGGTGTCTCTCCTTGTGACGCTTATCAATCCACTGGTCTGATCCCAGTCTACATGTTGGAAATAATAACAAGTATTAAGTCAATTGATCGGGCACGTGTAATAACTCTGGAATTAGAGGCTGCGGTGTTTGCACCAGTTTACCGACACGGAAACTTTTACACTCTGCAAACCGGAGTCGTAACTTTGTCTGTCTGTCTGTCTGTCTGTCTGTCTGTCTGTCTGTCTGTCTGTCTGTCTGTCTGTCTGTCTGTCTGTCTGTCTGTCTGTCTGTCTGTCGGTCTGTCTGTCTGTCTGTCTGTCTGTCTGTCTGTGTGTCTGTCTGTCTGTCTGTCTGTCTGTCTGTCTGTCTGTCTGTCTGTCTGTCTGTCTGTCTGTCTGTCTGTCTGTCTGTCTGTCTGTCTGTCTGTCTGTCTGTCTGTCTGTCTGTCTGTCTGTCTGTCTGTCTGTCTGTCTGTCTGTCTGTCTGTCTGTCTGTCTGTCTGTCTGTCTGTCTGTCTGTCTGTCTGTCTGTCTGTTGTCTGTCTGTCTGTCTGTCTGTCTGTCTGTCTGTGTGTCTGTCTGTCTGTCTGTCTGTCTGTCTGTCTGTCTGTGTGTCTGTCGTGTCTGTCTGTCTGTCTGTCTGTCTGTCTGTCTGTCTGTTGTCTGTCTGTCTGTCTGTCTGTCTGTCTGTCTGTCTGTCTGTCTGTCTGTCTGTCTGTCTGTCTGTCTGTCTGTCTGTCTGTGTGTCTGTGTGTCTGTGTGTCTGTGTGTCTGTCTGTCTGTCTGTCTGTCTGTCTGTCGGTCTGTCTGTCTGTCGGTCTGTCTGTCTGTCTGTCTGTCAGTGAGTCAGTGTGTCCACTCACCACACTCTGCTTTCCCTCTCTCTGTGTTTTTAATTACTTAATTAGTGCCGAAGCATCACGACGACTGTTGTCAGGCAGCTTCAGGCTTGATTTGCAAACACCACCCTGAGGACTCCACACACACAAACAAAAACACACACACACACACACACACATACACATAGGCATCAAATTAACATTTAGAAAGAAAAATATCAACAAAACCAGGACAAGGGAGCACAGTGCTGAGCCGAAAGTCTTCAAAGACGACTTCTGACAGAATTCTTGATGAGTCAGAATAAAAACAGCAAATGAGAGGGTGCAGCAAAACAAGAAAACATCATTCTCTCTCTCTCTCTCTCTCTCTCTCTCTCTCTCTCTCTCTCTCTCTCTCTCTCTCTCTCTCTCTCTCTCTCTCTCTCTCTCTCTCCCTCTCTGCATGTGTCAGCTCGGCCTTTCATGTTCACAACTGTGTCAACAGTAAATAGCAGAGAGATTATTCTTTTCTATTTTCTGCGATTAGCCACTTAATTATTGAAGCAGGATATTTGTGCACGTGTCTGTGTGTGTTTTTCTTTTCCTCCGGTGAAGAAGCGCTTCAGATTAGATCTTTTTTTCGTTTACAAGTGAACAACTCTGCTTTGACACAAACGCACCTGTGTTTGTGTTTGTTCATGTGTTTTCATGAGATAAGCAGCTATTTGATTTGTGTGAAAGACACATCAAACTGGTATTAATCATAGAAAAGAAAAAGTTCTTTAAAAGCAGCTTGTGTAGAACGACAGGCAAATATTAACGGGACATAAAAAGATAAATAAGCAGAACAGAAGAAGAGTGAGTCATGAAATGGTTGAAGTCAAATTTAGCCTTGAAAAGTAACATCAAGGTGATGAACACAACTTCAACTGGTAAATACACAATGTTGGGGCTAGACACAACACACGGACGATGATTAACACAAAACATCACAACATGGTTTAGGGGATGGCAGCGTCCATAGCAACAAAACGTCAACTGGCTGAAGATCGTGAAAGTAAAGATCACGTTTCTCCCTAGAAATCCAAACTATGTTTATAAAAGGACATTTTAATCTGAAAATACAATAAATGTCGGCCGATGCAAAACCATGGAAAGACAAAAACGTGGGCATCGCACAATGTGGCCTCTCAAATTCAGTTTTTCCCAGTGGACCAACGCAGCTATTGCACGTTTTTAATTGAGACAAGTCTGAGTCAGAACACAAATGTCAGCGTCACCGGCTTCAGACATTTTCAGGAACTTATCTCAGAGTGAGATCACGTCACTCAGAGATGTTGTAGAATCTTGTTGTAGTTTGTTTTTGCCAAGTTGGAGACGTCATAACTACACTGCTCGTGATTTAAACGATGTGACATGAATGCAGCGTCAATCCTCTCTTCTTCCTTCTCATTATTTCAGTTTCTTTGTTTTCGCCTCTTTGCTTTCTCCCTATGTTCCCCTTCGCTGATTGACTGACTCTTGACGACCTTAGAACAACACTCAGTAAATCTCATTTAGTCTCAACTCGCGACTCCCATACAAACATCGACTGATGGAATAACTCTCTGCCACTGATCTAAAGAAAAACCACAGTTTCCATCGCGGGTTCACAACTCGAGCTGAAAGTGGAAGAGTTCGATTTTCAAAGAGTAAATTCCATCTAGGCGAGAATTTGACTTAAACTTAAACATGCATTACAGTCATAAATGTTCTGCTACACTACTTTGCTTATTAAAAAACCACAGGATCAACACTTGAGACTCGATCGGTGGAAACAACAGCGAGTTTAATTAAAATAAAACTAACTTAGAGTCTTTGTTGGAGGCAGAGAAGCAGGGGAACTGAAATGTAATGCAAACACTAAAAACCACCTCAGGGCTGAACACAGAATAAATACTAAATACACCAGAGAGGTGAGAGGACAACGTGCAGAGGTGGAACACAATGTGGGCGGTGCAGGGAATCACAGGAGCGGGAAAAACCGGACAAGGAAATCAGGGAAGTTAGGAAGTAGGACCGGGAAGTAAATCAAGCAAAGACACACAAGATAAATGATTTAAAAGTAAAACAGGAATCATTAAGCTCAAAGCTCAAACAACTGAAAGAGGGGTAAAAATAAATCGACTCATATCAAAACAAGTCTAAAAGAAGAAATCCGCAAAAGCGTTTAAATGTACGATATTTAACCTCGGCCACTAGGGGTCGCTCAATCAACACAGAACCAAAAGACCTAGTTTGATGACGTCGTGACGCAGTGTTGAATCATGGGAGTTGTTGTCTTCGATACTGGAAGGAAAACTTTGTTTGAAACATTTTGGAAAATGTAAACACGCAAGCGAGGATGCTGGAGGCTGGAGGGAGCTGCAGCGCCCCCACAGGCAAGGGACTGTTACTACAAGGCAAAAAAAAGTTGACTTAAATTGTGAATACAAAACATTCTTTTAATTTTCTCGAATTATATTTTGAAGTACATATAAATAACATTTAACTTCTAATATTTGTGTAACCAATCTGATGCATTTTAGGTGCAAACTGAAAGGGATTCAGTGACGTGTTTTTGTACGTTTTGCAGTCTGTTGTAAATAAAATGTTCTGAAAGTGGTTTAAAACGTTGTTGGACATTCAAATGAACACAAAATCCACAACACTACTGCAGAGCATTGAAGATGATGTAATTATATGTATTTTCCTGCGTTTCTGTCAGAGTCAACAAAGTATAGAAACACAGAAACTGGTCCTTATTAGACAGTTTTATAAAAGATTGTTTCAGTCCAGACCGGGAGAATAATCTGACACTTGCTTGCTCCTCTTCTCTGTGAAGCAGCCATTTCCCTTGATGAGAACACTTGTGATCCCAGTAAACACCTTCACCTTCTCTCGCACACAATTAGGCTCCTTGTTGTCACAATTGTTAGTTTCCCTGTAAAGTCGTAATGTCACAAACACACTCAACAGGATCAGAGGTTGTCGACAATTGTGAACTTTATGAGGAATCTGTTAGGAATCATAGTCTCTGCTGCGATATCACACACAATAAGTACCGTGTGGGTTTCGTCGTCACTTAATGCTCGGTGTGTGTCGTGTGTGTGTGTGTGTGTGTGTGTGTGTGTGTGTGTGTGTGTGTCCATAGTTTGAGAACTGACAGACATGATGGAAAGTGTTTTTTTTTAGTAATTTAAATGCAAAGCAGAGCGGAGACGACAGCATCTGGAATGATGCACAGTAAGACGTGGGGATCTAATTGGACAGAAGGTTGCAGCTCGTGGATAACATTAGATTGCTCTCCAAACAGGAAGGAGGAGCGTGCACGTACATGCACACGTACAATTAAGATCCTGTAGGTTGATCTGAGGCCGAGGCCCGAAGGTGGAGCTGACGTTCAGAGGAACTGAGAGTCGTCCTCCTTGGTCTGTTCGCTGCAGCCTTGAGTTCAGAGAAGAGGAGGTTAAACACACAAACCAGAGTGTGTGAGTGGTTTGAGGCTGATGCAGGTTGATGTTTGGATGTTTGCACAGAAACGATAGGAACATAACAATTTATGTTTTGTGTGCATTCGAATAAAAAGAGCCAAATCCGACAAGAATGTGCACCTTCTGTTTTTATATACATCTCAAACTGAGAGGTGTTATTTTGATTTAAAAACTTGTCAACTGCTTAAACACAAAATACAGTTTTTAATCAGAATTTTTATTTATCAAGAAAATAATTCTAAAGGATTCTAAAGACATTCAAATTTAAAAAGTGCAGGTTAATCATGACACTCTCATGCTCGGTGCTTGTGAGAGACGCTCACACAGTTTACAAGAGACCAAACTGAAGTTCAGAATAACATCTATTAAGTGATAATGTGTCAGCTACTTGAAACCTCGAGTACCAAACTGGAAAGTGGAGCTCGTGTCCCAGTCGGGAAATCACTCATCCGAATATTCTCACACCAAGGGAATCCGGACATTCCCCCTCAGAGCAGAGTTTGTGTTTTTACTGCAGGTCGTCCAGGTCCTGAACGCATCACGTCATTCACACACACACGCACACACAAACATACACTAACGCACACTAACACACACACACACACACCTGCTGATACGACCCAGAGAAGCTTCTCCTCAAACCTGGCTGGGTCAGGGTCAGCACGTGTCACAGTCACATGTTGGTTTGGTTTTCATAAACCTACAGGATCAGGTTTGGGTGTAAGTACTTAGTTTGGGAGTATAGTTTGGGTATAAGTACATCCTTCAGGTCAGAGGACCTTCATCGCCATGGTTACATTACTGAGTCCAAACAGGACCAATGTCCCCCATAGAAAGTCCACGGCCACAGGGAGAGTTGTATAACTCTTCCTGGATCCACGTTGACCTTCTTACTCGTCTCTCTTGAATCTTTCTTTCATTGTGACGTTTCCTTGCTGCTTCTTTCATCTCGTCGCTGCAGAAGAAGGTTTAATGATGAGTGGATGGAAGCTGCTGTCCAGGCCCGTCTGCCTGTTGCTGTGGCTGAACCCAATTATCACCGCGGTTCGGTTGGATAATATCGGGGCAAATGATTTTCACACATGTCCAGGTGGTGTTGATTAACTTAGAAATAAAAAAAAACCAGGAGGACGCGGGAGAGAGAACTACTTCTTCTTCTTCTTCTTCTTCTTCTTCTTCTTCTTCTTCTTCTTCTTCTTCTTCTTCTTCTTCTTCTTCTTCTTCTTCTTCTTCTTCTTCTTCTTCTTCTTCTTCTTCTTCTTCGTTCTGTAAATTGAAATGTTGCTGGAGTAGCAGAGGTGTGTTAATGGCTGACATTGCTCAGCAAACAAGGTCACGCACATTTCCATAAAACAATTTGTCTCTGCAGGCTTGGCTAAATATGCTCCTACACACACACACACAGACACACACAACTGTGTCTGTGTGTGTCTGTGTGTGTCCCCCCTCAGCTCAGGGGGAGTGAGTGGAAATCAGCCATGTTTCAGTCTCCCACATGTCGGAGTTGTTTAAGTTTTGTAGGAACACCTGGAAGACGGCGAGTTAAGCCCCTGGGGTCACATCCCAACGTTCTGCCACAAGTGTGTGAGAGACATGACGTCCTGAAAGTAACTCTGAGTCGCTCGTTGATGCTGCTGCTGAAGCTGTTTGAAGAAAAGTAAAGAAGTTGCTCCGAGGAATAAATCAGGGTGAGTTTATTCCTTCTTCTATTTTTGGGGGGGATAAATGGATCTGTAACCTTTTTCTCACCACAGGACGATCAGTAAATCATATTCTACCAATAACCCTCAAATAAACCCATTGAACCCAGTGAACGTTGTGTTTGTAACATTTATTTACAGATTTGTGTCTTTGTTCTACAATATAAAAACCACCTTGTCTCCTATAAACTGTATTTATATGAAACAAATTATTTTTTAACGGTGACATTGTGAGAACAGACGTGATCTGTGACTGGTAAACGCTGAGGAGCCGTGGTGGAGTCGATAGAAGGTCACTGAGGTCGGACTGAAGCACACGAGGCCCAGATTCACATCCAGATTTGTGCCTGTGATTCAGGTTCTGTTAAAGGTCAGGTAAAGATCCTGCTTTCTATTCAATGTAAACAAGCTGTTACCGTATTAAAGCAGACGTCTTCCTGTCTTCAACCAAGTGCCAGGGGCCCCTAAAATGAAATCCCTCCACCTCATCACAGGTTTGAAGTGTTTCACTCCTTATCCCCGGCAAATTGGTTCATATGAAAAATCAGCTGGAGCCCGATGAGGTCGAATTATCTCTGATTCTGTCAGGAGGAAAAAAAACAAATTTATGAAAAGGTCACGAAAAACGAGAATCCGAATTTGAGGAGTTCTTTCATTAATTATCTCCTGATCCTTGAGATATTATTTGAGATATGACACCTGATTCAGATCTAGTCTTTAAATGGAAATATGCAGTGGTATATATATATATATCTTTGTATGTATTTTCATTTTCTTAGTTGTGAAAGCGTTTGTCTCTCTGCTCTGTGTTAATACAGTAAGAGGCCGACTGGCTTCATTTTTCAGCGTGCGTCTGTTTGAACAGAGCTTTTCTCTCTGTTTGTTCCAACGTCTCCACAGATTCCAGCTAATTCCCCGACTTGTTCACTAAAGACACTGAAGCTCTGTTCACTGCTGGGTTCAGCTCCACAGCCGCAGTGGAGAAAAGTTACACTTCCTCAGCCCCTTCTAACACAAGCACAACCTTTGAGACGCAACTTTGTATTTTGCAAACCGAAAGAAAAGAAGAAGAAAAGTGATAGAGAAGGTTTCAGCGGTGAAATTGCAGAGCGACACACACACACACGTACACAAACACACAGACCTACACACCACCATTAATGCTCACATTCGTGACCTGCGACGTAGCTTTGACACAGAACCACGAAATCGGCCCTAAGAGCTCTCGCACATCCTCTAATTACCACTCGGGTGTGTACTTGTGTTTCCACGTCTCTCCTCGTGTCCTTCCTGCTCGTGTTGTTTGTGCGTCTCTTGTGTAGCGGACACACAGATGCTATTTTTCACATGTAGATGTTCCCTCGGCTGCGTTTACAGCCAGCGTCCATCGCGGAGGCTGATTGTCTTCATCCTGTTTGCAGCCTCCTTGAGAGCACACTTCAAACACAAACACTGCATGCACAGAAGTGGATTTTATAAGCCGTGCTCTCAGATTTGTAGTGCATGGGACCTGGAACAGAGAACATGTTGCACAATGGGATAGTTGGGACTTTCTGAAGAGTTGCAGGAGGCTGCGACCGCGTGAAACAAGAAGAGGAGAAGGAGAAGAAGAAGAAGAAGAAGAAGTGGCTCACGGGATGGATTGTAGTCTTCACCTCCGACTCTGTAATGTTTAAACGACATGGACGTCCAGGTCCAGCTGTCTTTATTGTCCCCGAGGGGAAGTTTGTCGTGCAGCCAGAAGAACAAACACACAATCGGTGGACGTGGATAGAACACAAAAAACAATAAATACTTAAATAATAAAAACGTGATGTACTGTTTGTGGATTCTGTTTGTTGTTTGCTGTTAATTGTCGTATTTCACTTTATTCTCTTTTGTATTCTGCTGCTCAGGGACCAGACCGACTTATTTAAATAAACAAATAGACTAAACCCAGTGTTGCACAGTGAAAACAGATTCCTCTGTGTTTCGTCAGATGTCGTGGATTAACTCAGGAGTTATGTGCTTTGTTATTGGACACATTTGGATCTGGAGATGAAACCCCAAAAAATCGAATCCACCAAATGTCACTGAAATCTGTCGACTGGGGTTTTGGCAGATTTCCTGTTAAACCAGCGAACAGACAAACAAACACAAGCATCTGTTTCTAGAGGAGGATAGAGGAGGGAGAGCGGCTCCGCAGGACTTGTTCAAGCACAGAGAATTTTTGTATCTGTTTGAAGCTCGGAACACATCACACGATTTAGAGCCCAATTATAATCCTGTTTTGGCCGTGACGACTGGTTTTCAGCATCGTGGAGTGGAGTGTGCACCGGTCTGCAGGAGTGATGGAAGGTCACCTTGGCCCCGGAGACGCACATCATCCCCCGGAGTGAGGGCGCCTTTTTAATTTCTACCTCCCAAATCGAGCCTTGAACCGGCTTTCAAAGAACTCCATAAACCAGTCGGCTGCAAATATGAACATAAATCGTGAGGTTTGACGAGGACGAGTGTTTCAAGGTTCGAAAGTCTTCTTGCACGTTGTCGGGACATGTTGTAATTTACAGTGAATTGACTAATGAGCACAAATAACACATTCTGCATGAGACACACTGTGAGATATTTGCAGTGAGATGAAGTTGCACTTGGAGTTATTCATGAAGGAGTCAAAGTTCAACTTCAGCTCTAAGTTTTGACCAGTACGTCCCTGGGAAATCCAAACATGCATTTAGAGCTCACTTCTTCTTCCCACAACAAGTACAGCACTGCCATTGTTGTCACTTATTGTTGGCAAATATGAGCAGGTTGTGTTGACTTGCGTTGTGTGTGTGTGATAACCGCAGGTACACACAAGTATAACAACGTGTACCTGCACACTCAGAGGCGTGGACAAGTCTGAGTGACGGCCTGATGGGGGTTTTGGGGTCTAGCAAAAATGTTTTGCAGCTTCCCAGATACACAATCTGTGAAAGAGTGTGTACTTTTTCCAATATACATATTGACTCTATTCAAGCGTTAGCCCCGCAGCATAGTTTGAAACACTAGGTGGCGTTTTATGATCTATAAATGTAGATATATGTATAAATTTGATAATAAATGTGAATTTAAACAATCAAAAAACAGATACATAATTTAGTTAACAGCTCAAAGATACACATTGAAGTGTTTCAGTTTTGTTCTCACTTTAAAATGTGTTGTGTTATATTTTTCTGTGTTTGTCATCGTGTCGTAACCTGGATTAATGTGAACAGGATCAGAGACACATTTGCGGAATGTGTCTTTCTTGTGCACATTAATCTTGCTCTTATTTTTGTCTTTCAGATGAAAACCGAGATACCTGCGAGAGACTTTCCCCTTTTCTGATTTCCATTATAAACGCACAAACACACACAACCACACACACACTCACACGGGATGTAATATGTAGTGACATGTCTGAGTGGAGCTGAGACACAAAGTGAGTGAAGCGGGGAATGTATTTAATGTAACACCTACTCATCTACATCAGAAACAAACAAGTCAACACCTCCTCAGACGGGCTTACACACACACACACACACACACACACACACACAGGCGAGCACACAAGGGAAAACGCACACTGCAATTGTAATACACTCCCTGTTCAGCCGTGTTGTCGTGCAGGCACCAACTATTAATCAGGAAGAGACACGGAGTTAATTCAGACACATAATCACCTTGAATGAAACGTTGCATGACCTCCCCTCCTCTGGGAATTAATATCCCACCAGCGGGAGATGATGGAACCAGTCTGACGGACTGGTATAACCTCTGGGGAACACGATAACACCATATCCTGTTCATCAATTCAAATTAATAAGTAATTAAAACTCTTAATAGCTTTGTAACGTGCACTGAGTAATTGTTTCCACAAACGAGAAAAGGCCTGGATGAGTTTTTTCTCCTCGGCTGTTATTGCTCCAGGTCGGGGATCCTTACTGGGAACAATGGGCAGAGTCTGGCTCGTCACTGGAGAGTCTGTGATGACACTGAGTCAGAGACGTGTTGGTGAACGGGTTGCTAGGCACTGGCTTTCATCTCCCGAGCGTTCTCCTCTTTCCACCGGAGCCGACACTTGAATCTCATCCTGCCGATGACCACGATGCACTGAGGCCTAAACTGGAACCAGTGTTAATGGAAAAAACCAGTGCACTCCACAGAGCAGGGATGTGATCGGGCATCGGTCTGGTTTGTTAGCGACGCGTCAACGTGGCCCGGAGTTAAATGGAAAAAGCTTTTCATGTCCGACTGGCGAAATATAGAATGATATAAAAATGAAATAAAAACGAGTTGGATTTAGTGAGAAGAGCAAAAACAAACGTGATCTGTAACAGAGAAAGACAACAATAAAAGAAAGTTCAATAAAGTATAAGTAAGTAACAGTACCATTTTAGTAAAACAAAATGGAATAAGCTTAATACAATTGACAAAAACATACATTTGTATAAATAATTGAACCAGGAACCTTGTTGCTGTGAGGAAGCCACTTCTGCACCGCCCGCGCCCATTGGTTCAAATCTCACATCACAACAAAATCTGTTTCTATTCACATTCTCAACATCACCGTGTTTCTTCTGCTCTAAATTGATTTTTAAGTTTGTGTTAAACGTGATGTATAGTTTTGTGTCTAAGCCTCTTGATCTGATGACAACCTGTACTTTACTTTTAACCTTTCACGTGTTCATGTGTTTGTGTATCGTACGTCAAAGGGTGTTTTAAAATAAAAGGTGAGCTCCCTCCTCTGCTGCTGCTCACCACCTCCATCAGGGCACACGTGTTGGAATCTGGGCTGAAGCTGAACATGGATGAATCTCATGTGGATCTTATGCAGATAAAAGAAACGTTTAAAAAGTGTAAATGGACTCAAATTCATTAAAAAAAGTTGCTGAGGAACCGAGAGAGAGAGCGAGACGCCTCTGGTCACAAGTCCTGCTCAGGTTTATATATTTATATATTTTAACACAGATATTCCCCCTGTTACGATCAGCCACTGTGTCGGCTAATGGGAGTTATTTGAAATAAAAGAAAAGTGTGAAAGCAGCCGAGGAGCATTAGACACTGATTGATGTTAGAAGAGTTTTTAACTGTTCTCTGGGTTTAATAACTAATTAAGTTCCCGTCACGACCACAGGATTCAATCCAACAACAACAACAACAACAACATAAATGCGAATGAAGGCTTGTTTCTATCTTTAGTGTTGTGAATGTATCGAGATTTGTGTCACGATGAAGGAGAGTAATTAAAAGAACAACTTCAAATGGACAAAAACAATGTAAAACGTTTGTTTCACAAAACATTTTGACGAGCAGTAGTTTTCCATCCCTGCACTCACTCAGGCTCATTCTTCATGTTTTAATATTGAACTTTTGCTTTTCATCGCACATTGTTGTGTTTTGCTTTTATTGACACAACAACTTTTCACCATCCATCGATAATTGATAGTGAATTAAATCCAGACACCAAGATTCAATAAATAAGCCTCTGAAAACCAACCTCCCTGGATGATTATTGTTTTCATGATCCTGTTCAAATCGATCTAAAATAAAAACCAAAACATTCTACCTCATTGTGTGTTACTCTCGTCATGACATCATCACATGACGTACAGGGGGGGAAACGGGTTGATTACACACGGTGGCACAAGAGAGGAGGAGAGTTCAATTAACTTCAGAGATATTTTATTCACGATTCTATACTTAGAGATCATTTGCAATTTATGAAACTGTTTTGAAAAACGTGATTTCAGTACTTTTTGTTTTAACCATCTATTGAGTTTCATTGACTCCCACAGCAGGTTGTGGTTCCGCGTGTTTAGTATGATTCCAGCGTTATGTGTGTCTCTCAGTTGTTATCACGGGGACGAGACCCTGGATGTGTTTCCATTCCATTCACCTCCTCGTCCGCCCGCAGCTCCACCGCGGACGAGGGGAGACTCTGAACGCAGCTCAGAGACGGAGGAGTTTTAAAAAACTTCTCCGGAGTCTGGACGGAATGTGAATGGAGGAGCTGGTTCCTCTCCGGTGCTCCTCTTCTTCCTCCCAGTGAACAAACTGGTCTGTGTGGGACGCACGGGGCAAGAGTGAGGGGCAAACCTGTATCTGCATGTTGTGCCCATAAGTTTGTATGAAAAATGGGGAAGTTGAATGTGTGTGTGTGTTTGTGTGTGTGTGTGTGTGTGTGTGTGTGTGTGTGTGTGTGTGTAATTGGGGATTCTGACCGGTTTGCTGGATCATTCAACGGCAAAACAACTGCAACGGACGGCTGAACAAACCCATTACTCTGGCTCAGTGCTTCTGACACACACACACTCACACACACACACAGACAGACACACACCCAGACACTTACACACACAGACACACACTCACACACACAGACACACACCCTAACACTTACACACACGCCCAAGACTCACGACTCAACAGTGACTGCGTGACTCGGATATCACATGACGTCTACACACTCTGTGAGAAAAGGGCAGAGAATGAAAGAAGGGATGGAGCAGAATAAAAAAAAGTTGCGTCAAAGGAGTAGTCGAGGAAATTGGGGATTATGGGTGTGTTCATGTGTGTGTCTGTGTGTGTGTGACTGTGTGTGAAGTTATTAATTCTCTAACACTAACAGAATATTTCTAATCCTCTTTCCTAAACATGATCACAAGTAGCCCAACCTGCCACGTACTGTCATCTTTCGGAGTGTGTTTGTGTGTCTGTGTGAGTGCGTGTTCGTTTGTTGGGAAGGTGTGAGCATTAAATTGAGCGATAGAGTGCTCTCATTGATTTCCACAGTAAAGGAAAAGTAATCTTCTCTGGGCTGGACTCAATGTGCACGTACCTGTGTGTGTGTGTCTTTGTGTGTGTTTGCTTGTGTGTGTGTGTGTGTGTGTGTGTGTGTGTGTGTGTGTGTGTGTGTGTGTGTGCTCTATCAGTGATTGAAACACTGATCAGAAAACAGTATTAAACATTTTATGGGCTCCCCTCACAGATATATCACTCCAAAATCAGCTGGTAGCAGATTATAATTGCGGCAGTAAAGCAGGAGCAGTGTGGGTCCAGTCTGAAAACACTGAGCTGTTGTGTGTGTTTGTGTGTGTGGCAGGTTTCAGGTCAGTTTCCCTCTTCAGCTCCAAATTGCTTTCCAGTGAACTAGTACATGATATATTTTTCAACCTGTGGAAAAGGGAGAAATTCTCCGTTTGGATCAGAAACCGAGTCGAGTGTGAGATTTATGAAGCACTGTCTGAAATCCAGGGACCTTTGTCTGTTTGTGTGTTGTTTTACAGTTCCTACACCGTCCTCACACTCTCACACAAACACAGAGGAGGCGCCGTGGATCAATGTGAACACAATCACTGCAGTGCATCTCTGTTCCAGCCTGTGTGTGACCTCTCCTCCCTCTTAACCCCCCGTACTCTCCCATCGTGGAATAAATCAGGGCTCGCTTCCCCCACAGATGACCTCAGTGATGAAACACTACACAAGGTTAATTCAATATAATCTGTTACAAATGTGATTCATGTGTCGGCTAATAGCAGAGACAGACAGCCTGTCTGGAGGTGTTTGTCTTGTTGATTTAGCAGCACGGTGTTTTCTATAATGTGCCGTGCATTAGAAAAACAGACATTGTTCAGACACTTGAAAACAGATAAATCTGTTAATCGCGAGCGGGGTGAAGGGGAAGGTGATAAACTGTCCGCTGTGTGTGAATGTGTCTGTGCAGCTGTTAAGATAAGGAGCTTTTCATCAGGAGGGAAGACAGATCCTGATAAACACGTAAAACTGTGAGCCAGATACTGGAGGTGATTACCAGCACACATTCTTCAAACTCCTTCACGCTCTACTGGAAACACAGTGATGGCTTTAGATTCCTTTACTTTATGTGAACTGTAGTTACATTTGATAAATCCTTTACACAATGTTATTATTTACTCATGTATGAAAAAAGGACATTTTAAATGTTTCTAGTAGCAATCGGGGGGGGTTGTAGCCGGGGTAGTGCAGATACACACGCTCTACCAATCGCGACCTCACAGCCTGGTTTTACCATAGACTTCAGTCCATGTCCCATTTAATAACATGGAGGAGACAGAGGTTGATGAGCTGTTCTCCAGCCAGCCACCAGGGGGCAATAAAGACACTTTGGCTCCACTTTTTAGGAGCCGTCTTGTCCATCTTTTCTTTTATGGCATATGGTTAATGCATAGTCATGTGGGTGTGTTTGTTTGTGAGTGTGTGCGTGTGTGTGTGTGTTGTGCAATGACTCACAAGTCATTCCAAGATCTAAAACTAATATTTAACCAAAAAGGATTCCCATAACATGACGTCATATGATAAATGACATCATGCATATTTCAAGAATAAATATTTTGAGGTTTCCCTGCATCCTATTAGAATATAGGCAGCACCTGAAGCTATACATACAAAAATTATTAACGATCACGAGGTAAGAACGATTTAAATAATCTGAAATGGCTAAAGGACAGTTTATAAAGAAGCGGGGGGTAAATCCTGAGTGAGTATTTATGGATATTCATCCGCCCATCAATGCTTTTCATTATATAACGAACCCAGGTTCTCCGGCTCTCCTCGTTCTCTTCCTTGTTTGGTTTCACTCGGCTGTTTTGGTTTCGGTGTCACTGCTCTCATCATCATCATCATCATCATCATCATCATCATCATCATCATCATCATCATCATCATCAGCCGCCTTGTGTTTTTCCTTTCTAAACAGCCCTGTGTTCACCACCTGCTCCGCGGCCGAGCCTCAGTCAGAGCCGGTGAGTGAACAGGGAGCAGCGTTCAGCAGCTGGAGACACAGATACCGACTCCGACTGAATGCTAATGTTCCACAGAGGCTGAACCATGATGAGGCGACTCAGGCAAATGTCAGAGTTCTGTAGTCGGGTTTAAACGCTGCACTCGATTCAATCAACAAATAAATATGACTTAAATAACAAGTGTTATTAATTCCATTCACTCGTTTGATTCAGTTTTGTCTCTCTGTTTCTAATTTTGACTTCAACCACCTCTGTGCTGCAGGAACGGATCCCTCCTCGCTCTCTCCTGACAATTCAGTTGTTTTTCGCAGTACACAAAATATAGCAATCTGTTTTTAATTTCCCTGTAATTGTTTGACTTCACTTTCTACCTGTTTGCAGTCACTAGTTTCTGAAATCCCATCATCACTTCTCCAGTTTATTTCCTCCTCTTCAGAATCCTGATTTCTCCAACACGGAGCTCTGGCCCTTTGTTCAAAAAGCCCAGCAGTGATTTATCTGTGCTTCAGGGCTCATCATCCTCATGGGGGTCATTGAGACCATGATTGAAATAATGGTGGATTTATCCACAGCTTCCGGACAATGAAGGTTAATGTGAGAAAAAAATATTCCAGTTATCTCCGAACATTAACATTAACCATGGAGCTTTGATCTCCGCGCTTCAGGATCAAAGACCCAGAGCTATTTTCACTTTTTTGCACAAACGGCAATCATCACAATCATCACAATCATCACAATCATCACAATCAACACAATCACGCATGAAGAGATCTGCGGCGGAGCAGGGTGACAACGTGACGCAACATAAACGCAGATCAAAGCAGTTCTGGAGTGAAGCTGGCGTCTTTGATTCTCCGACCAGGAAGACATTAGCGTGTTCTCTCGGATCCGTTCTCTGCTCGGTTCTCTGCTCGGTTCTCTGCTCGGTTCTCTGCTCAGTTCTCTCAGTGTGTTATCAATAGAACCGTCTGATCACTTGACGCCCTGGTCCAGCAGCAGAGCAGTTTCCCACTCAGCCTCCCCCTATCGTTGATTAGTTAACTCACAGTAAACCTGCAGGGGGGCGTAACAAGGCCCGTTTATGTGATTGCCAATCATATAATCAGAACAGCTATTATGTTATTAGAGTAACATAGAGTTAAAATCAAGCCTGTGCTTTTGTCCCTCTGGTCCCTGATGGATTGACAGGGAGACTTTGTTCTCTGCAGTGATTCAATCAATCATCTTTTATTTATTTTATTAATAGGTTGGACCTGGTTTAACTTTATTTTCAACATCAAATCCTTTTCCTTAAGCCTGTTTTACAATAGAAGACCTCCACGTGGAGACACACGGTGCAGATCTCCTCATCCCTGCCCGGACTGGCTACTGGAATCCAAACAAGAGGGAGATCTTAATAGCCCGACTTCTGCGAAGGCATGAAAAATGTCGTTCTGCATCAGCAAACAATGGCCCATGCGAGTAATTAATTACCTGGCATGACACACAAACACACAAACACACAAATACACACACACTCTGTATTCTGCTGTTGTTCACTCTGCTTCTTTATGTGTTTGATCCCCGCAACCTAATTTAATTTTCACCGCCGAAAGCTTCCTCAGGTTGCTGTCACTTTGCGTGTACAGAGCGGCGGCGGCGGCAGCTCTGCTAATTTCCCTCTCTGTCCTCTCTGTGGAAGCTTAAACCTCATGTCTCATGTCTCAGCATCAACGACACACACACACAGACGCACACATGGTAGGCAAACACATTCTGTGCACATTTCCCAACAGCCCGAGGACAGCCTGGAGCGACTCCAATTAACAGCAGCGCTCACAAAACAGAAAAAATCGCAGACTCTTCTGTTCTGTAAATTTTTTTGGGGGGGACTTTAAAACAGGGCTGCTCAGAAAATCGGTCCCCAAAGCAACGTGGCACACACACATACACACACACACACACACACAAACACACACACACACACATCGCCACTAGGAGATGTTTGATTAGCATCTTTCCGATGACTTTTTATTTTTATTACCATCGTCATCATTCTAGCCTCCGCAGTAATGAACATCTTGGGCCCGGAGAGAGAACACACACATGCAGACAATAGCACGTGTGCATAACACAGCCTCTAATGTCAGGTTGAGTGTGGGTGGATGAAAGAGAGAGGGAGAGAGAGAGAGCGCTGGTAGGGAAGACATAGAAGGTCGGATGTAGAGACAGGAAAGGCTGAGGGAAGATTAAGGATGAGAGCGGAGTCAGGGGGTGGAAAACAGAGGTAGAAAGGGAGAAGGGCGGAGGGTGGTACACCGAAAGCTGAGGAAAAAAGATGAAAGGAGGATTAAAGGAGGGGGGAGAGAATGGCAAAGGAGGGACGAGGGATTCCGCGGTTAATTCGTCCGACTTAGAAAGTAACGAGTGAAGGCGGAAACAAGAGAAGACAGGAGGAATAGCCTTGAGTGGGACCGGGGATATGCGCCATGAATAATGGAAGGGTACAAGGTGCATGAGGAATTGAGATGCTAAGAGACGGAGACGACAAGAGAGAGGTGGAGAAAAGAGGAGTTTGAGTCAGAATTGATGAAGGAGACTCGGGGCATCTGTCATCCCTCCTGTTTCCTTGAGAGGACGCCGCGAGAAGGGGAGATATTAAATTAAGAGAAAAAACAAAGTGGCGCTCGACACAAAGGGGTTTTTGTTTGAAAGATTACAAATGAGATTGACAAAAGCAGAAGCAGAACAGCCTGACATGAGAGGGGAAATTTAATTAGGTAAGAGTTTTATGAAGCAGCAAAGGGGGGGGAGCACAGAGTTTATGATATCAATCGCGAGTTTCTTCTTCACTTAGAGCAGGATGTTCATTTTGATGCTGTGTGACTGACAGCTGGCACCGTCCAATGGGTGCAGCCCGCAGGTGGAGGTGGGCGTGCTTCCCAGTCAGGCTCCTCCCCCATGCTCTTCCAAATATGGTTACTTCTGGTTTCATATTAGTTAAGATGGACAAAATGTCTGAGAACTGGAGGCAGCTCACAAACTTGTGTCACGCTCTTTTGTTTAATGACTTTCCCTGAGTCTTGATGTCAAAGTGATGCTCCCAGGTATCTACTATAGTTGTTGCTGAAACCGTCACATATCTATATATCTATAGCCAGAGGGGCTGCATAGAAGTTACTGATCTGCTCATCTAACTCGCAGAGTAAAGCAAATGAGCATATTTTCTGAAAATGGCAAGTTTTACCTTTAAACTCCCGATGGGGGAATATTGATTCACAGTTCAAGCTCAAGAAAATATAACAAAAAGACTCCGGTTATGATAATTACTTATAATGATGGAGATAAAAAAAGGTGCTGCACTTTTTTTAATAATAGAAACTTGACAACACAGCAGCAGTTATCATCTATTGTGGTTAATTCGATTAATAAGACACCTCTATTTATGATAGATAACAATAAATGATCTTGTATGCTGTATTTTTATATATTTGTAATTGTATTAAGTTTGTTTATTGTGTAGTAATGCTCATATTTTGTATTTCTATTTATTGTTATTGTCTCGTGTGTTTAGTCGTGGCTGAAATACTGCATTGAAATCCAATTAACTATTTAAGATTTCAGATTTGTCTGCCTTCTGCCCACCACCTGCTGCTAAAGAAAGTTATTTTGAGGTCGTGTGCTGGACCTTTGGTTGGATCGAGAGTTTAGATTATTTACTCGATAAGTAGAAGAGTTCTCATGTGGGTGGAAATGGCCTTGAGCCGACCACGCAGAACTTTACCAGTGTCTCTGTGGGGGAGGAGACCCTGAACTACCTGTGGATCAGATCTACAAATCTGATAAAAATAACGAACAACACGGTCAGTGATTTTTTATTTTCTTTCTAAATGAGATTTCCATTATTGACTTCTCTTCCCGATTCCCTCGCCCCACCCCCCTCGCCCCTGCTCCACTCAGGCTATGAACATAATTGTCAGATCCTATTTGGCCACAGTCGGTTTTTCATACTTGCCGAGCAACATGAATAAGTTGATCTCTAAACTTTGACAGTGGAATTGACCGGACGTGACAATGCAGATGATTTAATGTGTCGCCACAATCGAGGCTTTCCTGCGCCTCCATGGGCAGTTAGAGGGTTACCCCTCGTGAGAAGGTAATGGAACAGAAGCACTTAAGTTAATTAAGAAGCCTTATCTATGGTCCCTGCGCTCACAGGGGGAAGAGACCCCTTTGAATTGACGATAGCTACGTAATTACCCTTTATCTCCTCGTGGAGAGGTTAGGAGTTCTTTAATGAAGAGCAGTTTTGTTTAAGAGACAACTGGAATATAAATGGCGGGCGCAGGCGTGTGTGTGTGTGTGTGTTTGTGCGTGGGGTACAACGCAAAGTACTTTCCATTCACGAGAAAGTGATCTGTGTGTGTGAACGTGTGTGTGTGTGTGTGTGTGTAATGGCGGTAAGTGTGTGTGTTGTGTGTGTGGGTGACGAGGGCGACTAATTTACAATTTAAATTTTCCCTGTCTGGTGCGATCATTGTCCTTCAGCTAAATGATATTCGACATCCTCTTCCACATATAACCAGGCTGTCTCACGTGCACACATACACACACATGCACATGGACAAATGCATATAATTTCCATTTCCTAAAGGAAGTGTATGCCGCCTCTTACTGAAACAACCTTAAAGTGAAGATAATACACATAATTAGCATTAATTCTACAGCAACAAGTTGTGTTTAATGCAATATTATTGTCAGTGGAAGAAGAGAGAAGCAACTTTTTGCAGTGTGGAAATAAAGATCCAACAAAGACTTTCTTGCTGCAACAAAAACTATAAACTTAAAAAATACACGTGTAGTATGTCTTGGGGCGATACTTCCTCAAGCGATACTTGAAGAACCTGTGTAACTTGAATACATCAGTGTGACAAGAACCTAAAATGACAGAAACAAACTTTGAGAAGTTGACTTGTACTTTGATTTCCTGGTTCCATCCACTACCATGGAACATGACAACATGAAAAGTGAGCTGCACTATTTTAACTTATTTATTTGTCCGTTCATATTGGCTCCGTCAAAGTTCAATTAAATCTTTGTAAACTGTCAGGGAGTGAATTGTGATTGTTTATACATTATTTGTGCAGTGTTTAATTCAACTATATCCTGAACTTTTAAGGCATATAACTGAATAAAAGGTGGATTTGTTGGTTCATGGAAACCAGATGGATTCACAATTCTTAGGAAGGAAAATGTGGTTTGTATTAGTTTTGCATGTGTTTTCCCAAACCTCCGGCCACTAAGTTATGCACAGAACAATGAGGGAACAGGATAAGGCTCAAAATCTTTTCACAGCACTGAACTTTAATGTCCTCCCCAGTCCCCAGATCTGAATCCAGCAGCAAACCTCTGGGCTGTGGTAGAACAGGAGATCTGCTGCTGACAGATCAGCAGAAATTATCTCAGAGCTCAAAGTTTCCAGCATCGTGTGGCAGAAAGAACTGAGGCTGTATTAGTGTAAGTGTTCCTATTAAAGTCCTTGATGAGAGTATAAAAGGAAACAAAACACAGTGTTTGACTTATCAGTTAATGTCACTCAGATGTAAGAGTCTCTTGAAAAGGGAGCACAAACACACACACACACAGACACACCCACACACACACTGCAGCTCCTTTGTGGCTCTGCAGTGAGATAATAAATATGCATGCGACTGCTTTAGGTAGAGGAGATGGAACAAGGATGGATGGAGCGAGGGATGGAGGGAGGGAAAGAGGAAGGAGAGAAATCGAGGGCTTTAAAAAAGAGAAAGATCCTTTGATCAGCCGGGGGAGAGAGAGAGAATAAAGTCACTTCTGTTCCATTACCACCCTGTTGCTGTGGAAGTGGAAGAGCGACATGTGTCTCTACACACACATGATCCATCCACTCTGCTTCAAACACACACTCACACTTTATGAAGTTCAAAATCACTCTTGTTTCACACACATGGGGTTTTTCAGTTGAGCGGAGGTGGGATAAGGATAATCCTGGAGTGATTAAGGTGTGTGTGTTAGTGTGTGTGTGTTAGTGTGTGTCTGTCTGTGTGTGTGTGTGGAGTGCGATTGATTCCCTCCGGCCCTCTGATCATGAAGCAGAATCTCTGCAGAGGATATTTCTGAACCGTGGGATTATCCAGAGAGATTTTCTGAACTAATGTCATTAATTAATGTCGCTCTTTTGTTTGTGATGTGTTCCAGGCGTGTGTATCAGCACAGACACACACACACACGAGTCACGCTCAGTGTTGTGTTGTGTCGTGCTGTGACCTGTATCTGATTCATCTACTCATGCTGCTGTGATTCATGATTCCACAGAACTCAAACCCTCTGTGGTTCAATCCCTGCTCCTTCTATTAACTTTCACAAGAAAGTGCAACTTAAATTAAACAGGAACGTAAAACCAGCCAACATCATCAAAGTAATGTTTGTGTTAATGTCATTTATTACGATTTGATTATTGATTATTTTATTGGAGATTTTCTTTACGGGCTTGTTTACATACACACACACATGTCCGACCACATGCATTTCTGCTGTGTTGCTACCAAGGGGCAACATCCTGGGCTGAGCGATGAGGCCAACACGGAAGTGTAAAAAGCTGCAGTTCACTGGGTGGCCGCTACGCCTGGCTCCAAGAAACAGAAAGTCCCATTGACTCCAATGTTAAAATGGCCATTTTCAGAGCATAATTAAACCTGTTTAAAGCCTGGTACACAACTTGGTTTTAGTCTCAATCGCGAGGTTATTTCTTCATGACAACTCTGAGGGGGGTGAATTTATTTCTAACTCCCTCGTTTAAGCGATATAGAGGTTTAAAATTACGCATAATTAGGGGCGTGGTCTATTGCTGGAAACCTGGTCACAGATGACGGTGCGGGGACAGCTTGTCACTAGCTGCTCGTTAGCTCCCCGCTAGCCACCTGCTAGCTGCTCGGTCCACTCGTAGCTTCATGTCGGCGGACCCCCTCCCTGCACTCGACACAAACCATGGCTGGCTGTGCAGTTCATTGAGCTAACAGATTGTCTCACAACTCTGATGTCAAGTTCTTCCGGTGAGTGAAAATCGATTTTTATTTAATTCATATACTAGAACCGTGGCACTGATTAGCAGGTAGTGTTGCTCGAGATGCATGGTTTGTTAGCTTATGTGGAGATGAAGCTGATGTTGGTTCAAGCTTGTGTTCAGAGACTGTAGGTTCTCCACTGAGCAGCACAGCCCGAGGTCCTGAGGCTGCATTATGGAGCTGAACGCTAGTCACAGTAAACAGGTGCGCACTCTACACAGAGTGGAGACGTGTTTCAATGTAGAAGTGGGGATTATTAGTTACAGCTATCAATGTTGGTGCGTCACATAAAACTACTACGCACATATGTAAGTGTGGTCACAGGAATGAAAGTTTAAATGAGGCTTTATTATCTCTTTAGCATGAGTTTGTTATCGAGGCTAACCCTATTTGTTAATGTTAAGGCTATATGAATCTGGCTAGGGTTTGATAATAATAATAATAATATTTATTTATATTTGTTTCACTTGATGTGTCAGCTGTGGTTTCAGTGAATACTGAGTTTGTGTTCCATAATTGTCCACTTTCAAACCTATTAAACTTATCTCACTTGTGTGTTAGAAACGTGAATATGGCATGAAATAGTAACTATATGAATATTAAATAACTTCAAATATAAGTGTAACAAGTAGGCCCATAATAACATAAAAAGAGGCAATGCAACAGATGCATTATGTGAACTGGGATATCTAAAAAGAATGAAGTTATTGACATTTTATTGTTTGCATATACATAAGTATGAAGATGGTAACCTGACAGATATGTTTTTTTTACATATTTTTTGTTTGTGTAGTTATCCTCCAGGTGACTCAGACAGCCTGCACCAGTGGATGTCCAACATGAGGAGACAGAACAGGACTCCCAACAAGACTGAACAGTGTCATACTATGCACTGACTCCAGGAACAGACTTGTTTCATACCTTACAAACAATCAAAGCAAAGATCATGTGGAAGAACTCCATACTGCATTGTCTTGATAGTGCACTGTTTAATTCAAATACAGAGTTGAATATCCACAGAATTTTTAGGACAGAAACTTTGTTCATAAGTAACACTTCCTCTACAATAATGCCATACTTTTATGTTTCCTGTCATTTAACAGGGACGGACGAGCCTGAAGGACTCAGCTGTGCTGACGGTGTTCTGTCTCTTATGGGGAATTAGAAAAATAAAACACTGGGTTTTTATCTAAAGTGTATCAAATCAGATTGTAAAAGATAATAATTTTTTTAACCTACCATAATGAATATATAAATTAACTATTATCCATGACATTTAGCAATGATTGCCAACTCTAAACAGTTGCAGGCCATCTTTAGTTGAGGGAGAAAACAAGAAGTGTTGGGCGGATGAAGCTTTTGCAGGTCGTCCTGATGTTGACCAGCCTGAAGCTGCCGATCTCCACCATGTTGCTGCTGAGGACATCAGGTGCTGTAGGGCTTCATCTAATGAAAAGAAGAAACTCCCTGTTAAATAATGTTTTGTGTTGTGTATGTTCCAGCAAAGACAGGTTCTTACAGATAATTATGTGTTCAGCAGCACAGATTTCCTGGGCTCTGGGTTTGTACCCTCATAGTCGAATGCACATATTGGAAGTAAGTTTGGATCAAAGTGTCAGCCAAATGAAATGTACTGAAAGAAATAAAACATTGTACAAATAGATAAAATGTATTTCTACCTCATCTGTAATATTCAAGGTGATAATCTCCCACAGAGCTGTTGATAACAGTCCACATCAAGACTCCACTTCCCTCAGTGTGAAAACATAAATATATAATTAATGAGAACTGTTTACAACACTGGTGTGTTGAGATTATAATCATATCTAAACTGTATAATTCACTGTAAAATTCCATAACAGGTTAAATAAACAAGGTGCAATAGTAATGGCGGATAAACCAGCCTTTATCAGCACATTTGTGAAACATAGTTACTATCACATGCAGCTTACACATGTAGCATATTGATATTAACTTATTAAAATCAAGTCACAACCAAACACACAACTCTGTAGTTAACTGACTTCAATCTGTTCATAAAACGTGTTAAACAGTAATTTATATTATATATTAAAAACCACTTGAGGCATGTAAGCATATGATTATGATGATAGATAAGGCAATAGGTTTTGTTGTTGTGTAGTTTGAAGGTTACTTACCTCTAGTGAGTTCGTAAAGATCGCGACCATCCGGAGCAGCTACAGCGCAGGGCTAACCGGTTAGCACCGGTAACAGGTAGCCTAGCTCCTTAGCCCTGAGCTAACCAGGAAGCGCTGAGCTCCGTGAGCATCGCTCGGCTGTCAGTCTTCACTCGCACTCCTCCTCCTTGCCCATTGATTCGTTAGCAAGGAACGAGGAGGAGTAAGCACCGGCAAGATGGCGCCGGGGGAACGCCTCCTACTAGCCTCATTCTCACTCTGCAGAAACCAATGGGTGACGTCACGGACCCTCCGTCCATTTATATATACAGTCTATGGTTGCTACAGACAGTGGATTTATATCAGGTGATGAATCAGCTAATCACAGATCGATGCCTCTCGACAGCTTCTCTCGAATTCAGGACCTCCTTCGTTTTATGGTTTTAACCAAACTTGTTAATGTTTCAGCCGGAATCCATACAAACGGTGTGACGTGGTGCCTGTGGTGAGAGAATACAAACACACACACACACACACACAGAGCGCACACACACTCTGAGACAAACGCACTAATTTGAAAATAACCATCTCTGAATTCCGTCCACAAATCAAACGCCTGCAGCTTCACACACGAGCTGTTGTTAATCGTCACAGACACAAAGGTATAATGAAAGAAAACGAGCAGGTTCCCTCTCGGCTCTTCTCAATCTCTCTCTCTCTCTCTCCCTAACAACCTTTCCTCGCTCTGTCTCTCTCTCTCTACATCTCTCTCTCTCTCTCATCCACTGCTCATTCTCTTCCAAATCCTATAAAATGTGGATTTAATCTTTTTATGCTCAATATGACAATATGAATGAAAACATGCAGAGAATTTGACCCTCTCTCTACTTTTGCGAATGTATTTATCTGTGTGTGTGTGTCTGTGTGTGTGTATGTGTGTTACAACACAAAGTGCAATGCTACACAAACCCAAGAAGATTGAAAGGGGGATGATGTAAACTAATCTCAGTCAGCAGGCTACGTCTCCCTCCAGGCAAGACGCTCATTTCACACATACACTCACAGAAACACAGAGCTTTTCATTACTTCAAACAGAAGATATCCTTAATAGCTAAATGGGAAAAAGATGGAGACTCTCCCTCATTCTCTTTGTGTGTGTTTATGTGTGTGTACTTGTGTACATGGGAAAATATAAGAGAATCTTAAGATGTTTTCACATATGGGTGGACGAGAGGTTGCAAGGGCAGAAGGCGACTGCTGCAGGTCGCCGCCAAACAGAGACAGTCGGGGCATCGGCGAGGGCAGCTGACCGGAGAACAGGAGAATGGATCGGTTGAACCTCGGACTGAGAACCAGAAGCAGGCTTGATGTCATCGATGGCCAACTCAGGATAGGCTTGGGATCTGATCCGGCCTCAGCTCTCCTCTGTAGACACGAGCGCCTGGTCTCTGTGGAGCTGAGCAACTTGGTGGATCAACTTCTCTGAGACACACGCTTCCCTCAAGGGGTCTCAGATCCCTAGATAGCTTGGGGAACTAGCTAAGCAAGCAGGCGGATGGATGGATGGATGGATGGATGGATGGATGGATGGATGGATGGATGGATGGATGAACTGGCAGTAAAGGAAACAGGATACTTCACACGAGGAGCAAACTCAGGAACAGAAACAGAGGATGTAGGTGTATGTACATGGGTGATGAGAGCACCAGGATTGGGAGTGTGAGTTGGAAGCTTAGGCGATTGCCAATAGATAATTTGTGAGCGAGTGCAACAGGGGAAAACGTCCAGGGACATCTTGTGGGTGAAAGGAGGATGTCGGTTCTTAAGGGGAGAACAGTGAGATGGAGGGAAAGAGAGCGAGGCCCCGAGACTCCAGGGAAACAAGGAATCAGACTGAGAACATCGTGTTGAGTACAATATGTATCAAATTCTTTAGGAAAGAAAGAATAACAAGAGAAAAATGCTGCTGATGAGGCTTTAAATATTAACCTGATATCTATTATGTAGCATGTGCGAACAATAATTCAATTTTTTCTGTATTTTATCTGACATTCCCACATTCAACCCTTTTTACAGGCCTGAGGAGATTTGACTAAAGTATTTAAAGACCCTATAAGGACATTTTAACTTGTTATGAAACAGTCATGGTTTAATAGTTCTCCCTCTTTATGACCTACAACTGAAAATGAGACAGTCATGGAGAAAATGGGCCTTTTTCTATAAACTATTCTCGATGTCTGTGGTCGGGACGAATGACCTTAGGGGGAGGGAGAAGAAACAGAAGCGAGGACAGCAAGTTAGGCTACACGCTAGGCTACACGCTAGACTAAAGGCTAGGCTACAGGCTAGGCTACAGGCTAGGCTACACGCTAGGCTACACGCTAGACTAAAGGCTAGGCTACAACATAGGCTAAAGGCTAACTTGAACAGACCAGCGCTCCCAAGTCTTTTCCTCGCCAACTCCAGGCCTGTGGTTTGATATTCCAGCCGACTTTAAACCCCTGTACATCAGGGGACTTGGTATTTTCTCGAGTGGGATGTTCCATTTGCCCACATGAGGACCCTGTTAATCTTGGTGTGGGTGTGGATCATGGGATGAATTAATCTTCGTTAAACATATAAAAAGGAGGAATTAGTTTGAAACTGATATTGTTATTATAAAAAAACTATTTTTATATACTACAAATGTGTCGGCTAACGCATTTTTAAAGAAATAACATTTGTTTATTACGGGAAATGAGGAAACCTTTACATCCACAGTAACTTGCTATGTAAAGGTACCAATGATATGTGCACATTCATATTTCTAAGGTCACGTGACCACTGGTAGGCTGACACACATTAAACTAGAGACCGAATCTCACACTGCATGAATTCACGAGTACAAGAGGAAAAGGTTCCAGGTCAAGTTTATCTGATCCAACAGGCCATGAGCAGTAAATCAAGCTTTCACTTGCAGCATGAATAAATATCAACCTGGACCTTTCACTTTCCTCTCATTGGCTCTTTTGCCTGACAAACACTTAAGTGATGATTGGATCTTCGAGCCCTTGAATAATGAGAGGATTATGCGAACTGTGAATACTGTGCTCCCTCACTCTGAGAAAACGACTGTGGTCAAGAAATATTTATTACCCCCGAGGGGCCATTTGTTGAACAGCCGGCAATCAGTGCATGACAAAGCAGACGATCGATAATTCAATGTAAATAAATACGATATAAAAATGACAGCGGCAGCGGCATCGGGGACAAATGAGCTTTTAAATCTGTTTGTGCTGCAGCGACTCTGTGGCCGGAGGGAAGCAACAAGGAGTCTTTGAACAGAGGAGGAAGACTCTTCAAAGACGAGGAAGGTCAGCGAGTGTCCTCCCGGTTTCACACTTTAACAAGTTCCCTGCAGTAGTTACACACAAAGGCATCGTTCAGTAGAGCTGTGGTCACACCTACAGAAAAACTTGATCTAAAATACTTTCATCAACGTATTTTCTTTTGTTTTCCCGGCGAGCTCCAGCCTGGAGATTCTGCACCACCAACCCTCCGTCCTCCCAGCACAAGGTGAGGTCACATGTCCTTCTCCTGCCTCCACAGCCACTGACTCCTAATCCTGTTTCATTAATCACCTGAACATGCCCTCCTCCACCTCCACTCTGCATCTCCCAACACAAACAGTAGCCCCATACATCACAGGAGGAGCCGGGGTCGCAGGAGTGAATACAGTTGCCCTTAAGCAGCCCTAATGATTAACGATAATAAATCCTTTGATGATTAATGAAGTTACGTAGGAGACGCTCAAACAATGCCCAGATGCATTAAGTCGTTTGTTTTGTTATCTAAATTAGTATTTTTTTTTCTGCCATACTGGGCCAGAGGAAGTGGTTCTGCTCTTCGCACTGGTGACTGAAGGACAAACCTGTATAAATGAGTTGCTTCTATACAGGTGGGGGGGGGATGGGTGTGTGGGGGGGGTTTGGATCCACTTATCATTTTAAAGCGAAGCGTGACTGGAAATCAATACAGAATTATTCTGAGTGATCATTTTTTATTCTGAGTGTGATGAAACATTTTCAGTCCTGGTCCACATGGCTTTTGGAGGCGGGGTACACACACACACTCACTAAACGGTTTGCTGAGTGTGACGTTCCAGACGGACACGGTGGAAAAATGGTCAGGAAATTTTCTTCCGGGCTTATTCCTCTTTTCAGACTTGAAGCAGATCAGATGTTTTCACAGCAAGAAGGACAGGAGTGAGCTTCAGGAGGAAGGATACGACACCGGCAGAGGTTCTTATAACCAGAACTCTCGTGTTTGTATTATTTAGTTTTTCAGTTTGGTGTCTGTCACATCATTGAAACTTCAAAAACACACCCGCTCGCTCACGGGGAATTTACGTGACTCTCCCTGATGTTCTCCTGATGTTTTAAAAGGGGGTGGCGTGAAAAGGATTCCAGGAAAGTGTCTGGAGTTCAGAGCATGAAAAGCTGCTTCAGTCACCAGATCTTTCCCTGATTGAAGATCTTCAGGAGATTTAATCAACGACCAAAATGAGGAAATATGTTTTGAAAGAATTGCCCTTATCCATCAATGAGTCTGAGAGACTGAACCAATCCTGATTCAACTGACGGAGATGTTTAGGTTTTCCTTTAAACTTTCACCTGGTGTGTAGCTATGCTTGTAAAGTCCGTCTCGCTGGTGATTCAGTCCCTTGCCTCTGAAGTTTAGAGACATACTGTATAAACTCCTTTTCTTCCCACACAGATTGCAGTAGCTCGGCTCAGCGTATCTGCTGATTCAGAATACTGATCCGATGCCAGTGCTCTCTTGTTCCCAACTTTAAAATCTCTAAACCTCAGTGTGTACAACAAGGTAATGTAAAGCCAGGGAGTGGCATTAGGAGCTGAGTCAGTCAGACATCGACACAGAATGAAATTGAGTTTTACAAAGACAAAAAATCGTTCTCTGAAAAGCAGACGTGAAGAAAGTGAATATTGGAAACACACATTGTTTGTTTTGGACTTAGTACTTATGTTGAGACAATAATCCAATATTTTGTCCGACCAAAGACGTTCTCTCGGTCTGGATCAAATAACCAGCTGATCATTTCCAGTGTGAAAACTGGAAATGATCAGAATTTCTAACCAATTGGAAGAATCTGACAGAGCTTTAAACAATAGAGGAAGAAAGATAATGAAATCAAATAAGGTCATAAATTACAACATGAAACCAAAATTGTCAAGTATGTAAAATGACAATTATACTTTACTGTAGACTTTGCCATTCACCAATTCACACACACTTTCATACATGAATTTTTTCTATGGGGGGTAATTGGGGGTTCAGGATCTTGCCCAAGTACAATAGGGAAGACTGGGAAATGAACTGCTGACCTTCTGGCTTGAGGATGACTGCTCTACCCCTCAGCCTCAGCCGCCCCATGAAATGTAACAAAGACATAAAAGTTGGAAACACTTTCAGGTGTGAAAACATGACTCTAAACTAGAAGTGTGAGAACTTCCGGCCAATTTACCATCATATTGCAAACACATGTCTTTAGATACATACGCTCTGCATTATTTGTTGACAAATTCCCCAAAAATTAAATAAATGTAATAGTGAAAATAAATCCTGGATCTGGCACCAAAATCAAATCTGCTCCACCAAGTTTTAATAAACCATCTCAGTGGTTTTTGTGTAACTCTGCTAACACAACCTCCCTGTTGGAGGTAAGAAGTAACTGTTTGTTCAACGGTTCATTGCATCAACTACAGGTTTATAATAACTTTTGTGTTTGGAACACATCACAGCGGAAACGTCCTTTCAACAGGAAAACATGCTGATAAGATGTAAACACGACAAACAGCAGGAACAGACCAAATAACGACCCAGAAACTGGAGCAGCTAAATAGAATTTAGCCAATATTGATTTTATTATTTATACCTGTGCTTTTCCCTGCAGTGACATGTCGAGTTGTGCTCTGTGGGGAAAACGCACACACACACACACACACACACACTCTCACACACACACACACACACACACTCTCACACACACACACACACACACACACACACACACACACACACAAACACACACACTCACACACACTCACGCACACACAAACACCGCTGCCACTTTCCAGCTGCGTGTTAGACCTAAACGCTTGTAAAAACCGAAACCAATCACATCTCCTCCTGGGTGAGAGGGCTGGTGAGAGGGCTGGTGTTCAGCTGCGGCTGGCAGCTAATTTGGACGTGTGCGTTCGGGCATATGTGCTCACGAGTGTGTGTGAGCGCGTAATGGAGTGTGAGGCCGCTTGGGAAATCCACTTCGGCCGCCCGTCAGCCTGCTCCTCTGCACACGGTGATCTGTCAGGGTCAGGTCATCCACTGAGCTCTGATTGGCTCCTGTGACCCGGATGAGAGGTGTTGACACACACACAAACACACACACACACATACACACAGACACACACTCACTTGTTGACCGAGACAGTTTTGTTCGAGGCAACACATCAGCCCCACATTGATGCTCCTTTCCACTGAGGAGGACGGAGGCTGAGATGGCCTGAGGGGGGCAGTGTGGCTCTGTGGCTCCAATGGGAGAGAGAGGTGGAGGAGATAAGAGATGAAGATAAGCTGACCTCTCGACCTCCAGCCCGGTGTCACCCACTCTGCCCCCTGGTGCACCTCTTTAGAACGAGAACCCACCTGTCACCGTTTCATCCTGCTGCTGCTTTCAAAGCTCTTTTCTCACCGGACTGTGAAAGGTGATTGGATTTGAAATAGAACTTGTTACAGATTCAAGGACTTTGGGTCAATGGCTTTTTTCACAGCAGACGTTTTGACACGTCGCCGGTGGAAAAAGCTTGGGTGAGAATAATAAAATGAATGATGGCTGAATTCCACTTATCTGCTCCGGTTACAGGAGGCATTGTGAGTGCTGGCGCGCTGTCACACAGTCACGGCTCATTGGGACGCTCGGACTAAACACTGCCATCAGTCACGTTATCGGTAACACCTGTGTTTTACCATGACATGTCAAAATGTCTGCAGCGCAAATAGGCCGGTGGAAAACAAAGCAGAATGAATTGCAGAATTTTGTGTAGTTAATTTGGATGAATGTGGTACAGTCTCCTCGTCTCATGTTGTGTTTCCAGCGCACGTGTCCGGCCACGTGTCAGAAAACTGTTTCTTTCCTTGTTGATCTGCATTGTTCACGTCGTCTTTGGCATGTGCTCAACTCCCTGATGATGTTTTTCCTGGCAACTGCAGTAAGACAGCGTGTGTGTTTGTGTGTGAATGTGTGTCTGTTTGTGTGTGTGTGTGTGTGTGTGTTACTCTGAGAGGAACACATAGCGGCCAGAAACAGGAGATGTGAGAGGATGCCAAGGTGCTATGATGTGCACGTGTGACAGATGCAAGCAAGAAAGCATGTCAGGGGTGTGCACGCACCGGCTTCAGCTCAGCAGGCAGTTGGTGTGTATGTGTGTGTGTGTGTGTGTGTGTCAGTGAATGTGTGAATTTGTGTGTGTGTGTGAGTGACATGGAAGTCATGCCTTCATGCCTTCATGCATGACTTCCATGATGGTGGAAAAGAAAGTGCATATATTTCTCTCTCTCACACACAGGCAACATTCACATACACACACACACACACACACACACACACACACACACACACACACACACACACACACACACACACACGATCAGATTCAAGGAACAGTTTGGAGAAATTCACTTATTTGCTTCACGGTCAAAAGTTAGATGAGAAAATCGGCGCCGTAAAGATGAAGGTTATTTCAGCTTTGCACTTCTAGTCTGACTCAGTTCATCAGATACAGAAATAAATCAACCTTTAACATCTGAAACTTTCTAATTAACACATCACATGGAGCTTATTTCATATGTGCAACAAATAAATGTGAGCACCCTCATCATTTTACAGGAAGTCATGGCAAGTTTTAACACTTCAGTTTCTGTCTGGATTCAATAAGACGTTGATTTAGTTTGTGAGTTAGTGCTCTTGGAGAGATGGAGGTTAGCCATTTACCAGGTTCAATCATAGACTATACAAAGATGGACGCCATGACAGGTCCCCAAGGGAAACTAGCTTATCTTGATCGCCACCTGGTGGTCCATATTAGTAGACATGGACCGAGATACAAAATCAAAGTACACGTCAAATATCTTTTGTTGTCAAAGATGGTTTCTGTCAATCAAGGTAGTTCTGATGTTTGATCAAATGGGTGAAGCTTCATGATTGACAGCTGAGACTGACTCCTGATTGGTCGATCACTTCTGCAAAGACTTCAAATGCATAAGATGGCAGCTTTCATATCCAAGATATTTTGGCCTCATTTCTTGATAGCAGATAATAATTAAAATGTATTATGACATTAATTTAGTTTTTCTTTCTGATACTTTAATCATCTGTAACGTTCTTGAGAAAAGTTATAACTTTTCTTCCTTGACTTCACATTGTTTTCGTACGTGACCACATCTCCAACAGTATAAGCACAAAAAAGTGAATCTTTTAATTACAGAGTTCACCTTGTGAAAATGTTGCTTCATTGATAAAAATCTATCAACGATCAGGTTCCCTTTCTCTGTTGCCAACGACCTCAGCTCCTGTTTGCATTCAGATGTAAACGTATTGATCAGTTGTTCAAATTGATACTGGAGTTTTCAGAGCCCCGAGTTTTTTGTGGCCTCATATTGACCGGAGCCAAACAAAAAATGAAGCAATATAACGATCGGGGTCTAATGAAAGCATCGCCCCGCACAGTAATTAACACTAAGCAAATTAATAGCTGAGAAACTGATGAGACGGGATCAGCTACAAAAGGTCAGGACTCTGAGGAGCTTGTGTCTGATCCCAGTTATTCTACGTTCTGGATTTAAGCTCCTTTTTGTCGTGAAACTGAAACAACCAGCTCTGCTCTGATCTGACCTCAGACACAAAGTCACTGGAGCAATTTATTTCTGACACGAGGACGCATTTGTCTCACTTCAGTTATTGGTCGTAATGCGTCTCTGTGCAACAGTAAACACGCGTCAAGCAAAACACAATAAATAACGTCAAGTCTCTGCAACAACTCGGATTTGCAACTTGGATACTTTTGATATTTTATTTTTGTGTCGTATTTTGAGCCATGTCAATTGTTATCACCCCCTGGTGGCTGACTGCAGTACAGGTCACAAAAGCTGCCTCCTCCATGGTTGTGGATTGGACATGGACCAAACTAAAAAGTGAAAAAGGACACGTTAGAAGTTATTATTTGTTATGTGAGCGTCCAACGTCCATAACGCCAAATGATGTCAAAAGAGTAATTATAACTCTAATAAAAACTCAATATTTTGGCTTCCTGTTGGTAGAACATGAAGACGCAGAGGCACACAGTCCATCTTTATAGATGTGAGCCCGTCTGTCCACAGATTAATATGCACCACATGATATTCTGCTTCATAATCCAATATTCCTTTATATTGTTCGATAGCAAATTAATCTGAGAGGAGCGAGTGGACATGAAATAAATGAAAGGTTTCTGTGTTTGTCATCCCCACAGGCAGAAGAACATTTAGATACGGTTTGAAAGATGGATTTGGTTAAAAATAAGAAAAGATGAGAGTTTGGGGGAGGACGAGTAGAGGACGGTGAGGTAGGGAGAGAGAGAGAGAGAGAGAGAGAGAGAGAGAGAGAGAGGAGAGAGAGAGAGAGAGAGAGAGAGAGAGAGAGAGAGAGAGAGAGAGGTGGATGGGGGTAGAAAAATGAAAATTAAAGCTCATGGTGTGTTTCCCTCAGGGTATGGCATCACTTTTCTGTGAGGTCTTTGTAATACTGTCCACACCCTGCAGCCTGAGAGGGCTTGGAGTGAGTGCCTATGGGCGTCCCTGTGTGTGTGTGTTTGTGTGTGTGTCAGTGTGTGTGTGTGTGTGTGTGAGGGTGTGCAGGACCACATGCTGCTACAGGCCAGTGTGTGTCAATACGCACATGCAAACCAACACCAATTCATGGTCTGTTTATGTTTTTTTTGGACAGTTCGAGCTCTGTTTTGTGTTCCTCTTTTGTTTGCTTTCCTTTCATGTGCGTTGCACGGGGGTGCGCCGAGTGCCCACTCCGTCTCCTTCTCCTCCACAGTGTGACGCTGGGTAATTGCATGTGATTACAGGTGCACCGGGAGGAGAGATTCAGAATTTGATCCCGAACGTCCGCCCTGCAGCTCTCTGAGGCCAGCTGCGAGGCCCTGCAGCCGGGCAGGAGGCGTGAGGAGCCGAGCGCTGGATTAACCGTCCACTTTGTTGCCACAGGGTTGACACACAGTGGGAGCTGAGAGATCAAGCACACACATGCACAAAGGAAGTAAAACAAACAAAAAAAAATCATGGACCCACAGACTCATCCACTAGCGCACAGCTTGGCTCTTTCGTTTTGCATTTCTCTCTCTGCAGCCTCTCTCGGCCCCGGTTCACACAACAACCCTGAAATCGTTCGTAATATTTCTTTTTTGACTTCAATCGTCCTTTTTTTCTCTGGCTTTTCTCCGTTTCTCTTTCCATAAAAGATCCCTGAAAGCCTCCACTGTGATTTCCACCGCCTCTTCTATCTGCTTTACTCACTAAAGAAGTGATCCCTCTCCACGGCAATCCTCCCTTTCTCCCACTGGTGTTACACTTATCCCCACATCCCTCCCTGTCTCTTTGAGTCCGCGACAGGTGTGACCTAACTCCTTTCAATTCCCTCTTCATTTCCTTACCCGCTCGCTTCTCTCACATGAAAGGCTTCCTGCTCCCCCTCAGCTCCCCCTCATGCCTGCTCTTTTCTTCTCGCTGCGCCCTCACCTTCTCTCTTAGCCCCAGGAGATAGCTCGGATAACAGGTGGAGCCACTGGTTTTGGATCAAGTTTCCATCTGCCTGAGATGCAAGAATGCAGAATCACCCCAGGCTACAATGAAACCAAACAATAAACTACAGCGCGTTGCACACACTGACGCACACACTCATACACAAGCCATTAGGTGCTTTTTCGATTAGAAAAGTGGACTTTCTATTCATTCGGTTTATTAGCTTTCAATGTCGTGTCTTCCTCTGTAATTATTTTTTTTATCACAAATGTGAAGAGAGCGGGAGAGGGTAGATAAACACAAGACGAGTTGAGACGGTTTAATTGTCGTGCACAACTGCATCCGATAGTGGACACATGACAGCTCCCCCAAAAAGTGAAGCCAAAGCCTCTTGATTGCCCCCTGGTGGCTGACCACGCTATTAGCCATGTTAGTGGATGGGACATGGGCCAAACGAAAAGGTCAAAGTAGACGTTAAAAACATTTTTCTTAAGAATGGTTTCTGTCATTTCAGGGAGTTGTTATGGCAGAGATGTTGAAGTGTTGTCGCTGCTAAGTTGGTGGTTTAGTTTTAATTAGTTATTTGATTGTTTAAAAACAGGTGGAAATGTCGTGACTGACATCTGAGAGTGGAACACAATGGGTAACGATGGAATCTTTATACTGACTCCATCCCCCGATCACCACTGTGCAGACTCCAAATACGCAAGAGGTTGAATTCTGGATATTTTGGCTTCAATTCCGGATAATAGGAGTAAGTGTTGGATTGTGCATACTATACAACTGTATACACACACACACACACACACACACACACACAAGCACCATCAGCTTCCCCACAGGTCACGTATCATATCATATTTGCACATGGTTCGTTGGCGTTTCTATGCACAACAGAGGATGTGTGTGATGTCGATGGGGGCTGCTCTCTCTGACTGGGTGTGGCACACACACTGTGCTTAAGCTTGATTCATACACACCTGCCTGCGGCAATTACACAGGGTTAGAGGATTCAGGGTATTAGTCGGAGTCCCACAGCTTTGCTTTGAAATCTCAGTCCCTCTCGCCGTCTGTCTGCAGCCTCTCAGCCGAGGTGTGCGTCCCACCAGCTCTCTCTCTCTCTCTCTCTCTCTCTCTCTCTCTCTCTCTCTCTCCACTGCTATGACAGGTCAGTTAATATTGACATTATCTCCCTCCACCGCGCTGACAGCTCGAGCTGCTGGAAGCCGCTCGTTAGCTTTGCACGGGCCCGTACGTGTGCCGGTGCGTGTTGGAGTGTGTGTGTGTGCAGGTGAACGCTGTGTTTATCACCGGGACAGAAGTCATTACCCGAGTCAAACAGGTGCTGAAGAGACAGGGGACGGTCCCACTGTTTGCCTCGCAGAGAGTAACAGAGATTGGTGTCATCATTCAGCCCGATCGCAGAGCATCTCTGTGGAGGTCACCTCACCGCTGCACTGAGTGCGTTGAAGAGAGAGTGGGTGCAGCGTGTCTGTGTGTGTGTGTGTGTGTGTGTGTTAGGTGTGTGTGTGTGTGTGTCGAACAGAAAGAGGGTGGGTGAGAGCAGCAGAGCACACAAACGGAGAGTGAGAGAGAGAGAGATTTGTGGAGCAGACTTGATGAAATAGATGTTCATGCACATGTCAGGTCAGATATTCGTCTGAGCTGAATACTATGTGCCTGCTGAGTGTTTGGTGTCGGGGGGGCGGGGCAAAGAAGGACGCTTTGGTGATAGAAAGCAATACATGGATTAAGGTGCAGGAAATTGAGTTGGCTACAAGTAATTGGAAGCTAAATTGGCTTCAGAATTAGAACCTGTGAGCACGGAGTCCCTGTGTGTATTGAAACCAGTGTGTGTGTTTGTTGTGTGTTGTCGGCATGTATGTTGACATTTTAATTTGTCCCATCCACTGACATGGAGGAGACAGGTTTTTTAACGTATACTGCAGCCAGCCACTGGACATTGTGACTATTTAGCAAAAACACCTCCAGTCCAATAGATTACAGTAAAAATATGAATTACACACAAACTTATTCCCCCAATATATCATCGTCTCCCACTTATTATTACTAAGTTATCCAAGGCAATCATTTACTGTTTATCTTGTGATATTTAGCTTTCAGATATTTAGCTTTCAGTATAAAACGTATACAATCTTGTAGTAACTTGAAATAACGTGTAATAACTTGTAATAGCTTGTTATAACTTAATTTATGTGGGGGGGGGGCTATAAAACGTATACAATCTTGTAGTAACTTGAAATAACGTGTAATAACTTGTAATAGCTTGTTGTGCTAACCCTAACCCACTGCTTTAATAACCGAGCTGAGGTGTTAGGGTTATAATCTTAACTCAAAAACAAACAAAATTATCAACTTCTTCTAGGTTTTGAAGAAATCCACTCTCATATACTGGAGTGTAAAATATGGACAACTTATTACCTCTAGCATTTCCCAAAATGAATTCTAGCCCCCTTTCAATTTGTGATGTGGAGAACGTGTTTGGCCTGCAGCTAAATGTGTTAAGATGCTGCTTACACTCATTCACTTTACACCGTCTCACGACCTGTCTCGGCTGGATCGGAGAAAAGTAAATGAGATACACATTCATTTAATGTATGAGCTACAGTAAATTGAAAAGGTTTACATTTTTTAAGTTGGGATTAGTCTGTTTGAAATATAGAAGTTGTAGTTTCATTGAATGCTTAGGATTCATCGACACTAACATGTTTTATTTTATTTTCTAAAAATGCTTCAAGGTTGCTCATCATGCTCCACAGTGCTGTCAGAGTTTTCCAGTGGCTAGAATGGAGAACTGTGGAAACACTGTTTTCTGACCCATTTTGGTTTGAAAGCTATGTTGTATGGATGCATTTGACTTCCTGGTTGGTTCTTATCGGTCACGACTTAACTAACAACAATTAGTATTGAGCCCAAACTCTCATGTGGATGGAGATTGTTGTAGTTTGCTCTCACTGCTCTGCTCTTTACAACCTGTTATGTTTTTCTATATCTTTGTCACCCACTTGATGCTCTGGAAGAAAATGATAAAAACTGCATTTCATGGTTCCATATTATTTTTAGAGGATTAGTTCCAAGGCAACAAGGTAAAAACAAAACGTTATGTTGAACTGTAAATTCAAGGTGAGCAGGGGGCGTCATTGTGTTTGGCAAATTCCACATTAAAAATAAAAACCTTGCTCAAACTAAAAGGCACCACACAAAGCACGACAGAAGGTGGGTTTTTATTTAACAAAATAATGCTGGTTGCAAACAAATTAAAGTATCTGTAAAAAAAAAGAGCGAGAGAGAGAGAGAGAGAGAGAACCCAAAGCCGACTCTAATTAAGCTTGAAGGTTGTGCAAATGGTGATGGTATCATAGCAACTGGCAGGCATCCAAGGTTCAGGAGCAGTCTGTCACTGTCTGCAAACACCGCCGCCTGCCCGGTGCGCCGATCGGTGGAGATGTGTAACTGAGGGGGCGACAAGAAGGGCCGTGATCCAGAGCTGCAGAGGCCACCGAGTGGGAGGAGAGGGAGGAACAGGTCAGCCAGGTGTGCGGTCGCTAAACTTTTAGTAGCTCGCAGGTGAGGAAATAAATCTGGGAGGGCACAGGGTTTGACACAGGTGGTGTTTGCAGAGTTGTAGTATTGTGCAAAAAAAAAGGCACTCAAAGCCACCGCACACCTTGAGCAACCACAACAAGTTCTCAGTGAAAATGTGTGACAGAAATATGAATGAGTGACAATAAAACACTTTAAATCTCCTCATTTTGTCTCCTTTTTTTTAATTAGCAAATCACCCACTTGCTCACTATTCCCTTCTTCACGAGGACTATTTAAAAGATATATAACAATATATAAGTAAAGGGTGACATCATTATGATGTGAAAACAACAACAACAACATCGTCCGGTGGAAAATCCAAAAGTTAATGTTAAAAGGTTTATTTTATACTTAGTGTTATTACTTTAATGTTTAAAAAAACATGTTAAAAGACAATTTTTAAATGTAGAAATAAACTTGTTTGGACACCATTACAAAATGGCGAACTCACTATTTAGTGAACTGTAGCGAGTGATTTCGCACAAACCCTAAGTCTTAATCAAGAGATTTGAAGAAGTCCATGTTTCTACCCTTTTGTTTCTCTCGTAAAAAGTTGAATTAAATTTAAAGTAACGTTAATTCATATCTTAACGTAACCTCAGTTTCCATGTGGTTCGCCTTGAGGTGTCACATCAGGTTTGGGCTTTTTTTTCCTGGTGATGTTGTTCGCACACCGACAACACTACACGCACACATTTTCTCTCTGCAGCATTTTGTTTCGCAGTGGGTCCAAATGTCGACCAGTTGTGTTGCCGTCATGTTCATTTCCCTGTGCATGATCCAATCGGTTCCCAGTGCTTCCACTGTGTGCTGCTGTAATGCCGAATCGCCATAAAGATGATTTCAGTGCTCTGCTATATTGTGCCTCCTCTCTCTCCATCAGTTTTGTATCTTTAAACTAACTCGTCCTTTTTGTAAATAAACGATATTGCCTGTTGATATGTTCACATCCATTTTTAATGGCGCTGTCTCATCGTACTCTTGTCTTAACCATGGAAGACTAAGGGTGAGGTGTGTGCTCTAAGATGTTGGGGCACCGCAAACTGCAGGATATGTTTTATTACTCTTTTACATATTTTCTTCATCTTTCAGAAAAACACCTTGATAGATGAACACATTTACTCCAAAAGATATTCGCTCATTCAGATCTTTGATGATGTTGGTGAAAAGTTCTGTCCCTCTAAAATCTCCCTTACTTTAGGTCTTGGTCTGTATTTATCAAAAGTTTAAAAAGTACTGCAAGAGAAGGAAAAAATAAAATATTTCTGCGACGACATTCTATCAGAGGAAAATGTCAAACAATGTTACGAGTAAATCAAGAGAGAATTACCTGCATCTGCAGCTCGCCTCAGTTTTACATAGGTTCACGGTGACTTTCAGCTCACTCAATGTCTGTCCTCACTGCTCTCATGCTGTCATTTCCTACCACATTAGGGCTCTGGTTATCAGAGAAAAAGCTCTAAAATACCACTGTACACCACCTGCTCAGCGGCAAATAGCAGAGAGACGTGGTTAGGGGACATAGTTAGAGGCTAACTGAAGAGTAGAGTGGAACATTAAGCAGCTGAAAGGCCTGACATTTCCTCTCAGGGGATGGTAGAGACCAAAAATAGAGCTAAAAGGGTTCGGATATTAAAGTTATTTCTATAAAGAAGTTTCTCCTCTCATTCAGATGGCTGAGAACAACTAAGGAAGCTTTTCAGACAAGAGGAAAAACACTCTTCGAGAACATCACGCTGCTCTGGAAGCTGCGAAAAGGTTTAGGTAACGGTGATGACGTGTTCACATCGCAAAACAAACTCATTATTGTGGGTTTTCTCTGCCAGAAGAATAAGACACATTTATCAAGTTACTTTTTCTAAACAAAATGTGAAATTAATCATTATTAACTATATTTACTATTTGTATAATAAGAACTGCACTTCAGTACACTTTTTAGATACTAGTACATTTATACCACACTGCTTTTCATAGGCAAATATTGTATTTTTGCCTCGCTATATTTGTTTTTGTCTTCACTATAGGGTATTTATTTTACTCAAGTAAGAGATGTGAGTACCTCTTACACAACTGGATTAGTCCTCCAGCTTCCCTGTTTGGGGTTGACAAATAGAAAATTAACTGAAATGCAAATATATAGACAATGTAACCCCACCCCTTTTGTTAATGTATTACATTATAATGCAGTTCTGATAGCACTAGTGAATTAGAAAATGGGGATTTTGGTGATCTAAGTGGGAATCCAGAGCAGTGTATGTGGTTTGGCTGCAGACGGAGCTGCAGAATATATTCATGGAAAGTCCAAACAGCATCATAACCACTCCACTGGAAACAGACTGGTGGAAGCCAAATGCCAAATGGGCCTGGATGGAAAGATAAATGGATGAGCTGAGGTGAAGGTGCTTGAGGAGAGTGGGTTTTGGGACAGCTAGACGGAGCACGGAGACTATTTGGTCACTCGGGATGGAAAGTCTGTCTCTGAGGATTTATTGAGGCAATAAAAGATAAGGTCACTGTGTTGTAGGCTCTAACATTAATGTGCCATTTAATGACCCTCACCATGGAGGAAACTAGGTTATCACTGGTGCTGAGATATAACTCCAGGCAGTGCGTTTGTAATCAAGCAAGCGTATGTGTTTGTTCACCAGTGGCGCTTCAGAGGGCTCCACCAAACATTAAAATATATATAGATATATACATCTCACTGTCGTCCTGCCCCCCCCCCACTGACTCACCAACCACATTTACACTATTTTCTTTCCTTCTTTGTCTTAGCTGTTTTATCCCCAACTAAAACCGCAAAGACAAAGTAAAAAAATTAATGATTTGAAAGTGCACGTTCCTGAATCAGGAATTTTGGAAATTGGCCGCTTTGTGTAGACAATGGCCCCCTAAATAGCCCCTGACTCAGAAAAATCCTAGATCCGCCACTGTATTGGGTATGAAAACCTGTAGTATCTTATTTATATCTCTGTGTGTGTGTGTGTGTTATTAAACATTTAATAACTTGAAATAACGTGTAATAACGTGTAATAGCTTGTAATAGCTTGAATTAACTTAATTTATGTGGGGGGGGGCTATAAAACGTATACAATCTTGTAGTAACTTGAAATAACGTGTAATAACTTGTAATAGCTTGAATTAACTTAATTTATGTGGGGGGGGGGTCTATAAAACGTATACAATCTTGTAGTAACTTGAAATAACGTGTAATAACTTGTAATAGCTTGTTATAACTTAAGTTATGTGGGGGGGGGGCTATAAAACGTATACAATCTTGTAGTAACTTGAAATAACGTGTAATAACTTGTAATAGCTTGTAATAACTTAATTTATGTAGGGGGGCTATAAACGTATACAATATTGTGGTAACTTATTTTCTGTGTATGTATAGGGGGGTATACAATTCATAAAAACTTATAAAAACTTATAAAAACTTATAAAACTTTTGAAAACTATTTTGCGTGTATTTGATGGGGGATTGGAGGTTGAGATGGGAGGGAGGGGGGGAGCCGTCCACCACGCTCTCACCACTTTGCGTGGCTTCCCGCCCCCTGGGTTGGGGTCGCCCAATGGAAGCAGCTGAAGCTCCCGGCTCGACCAATCAGAGCCGAGAGATGACGATGAGCAGAAGTTTGGTTTGTGAGTTTGGGACAGAGCGAGAGATGAACGCGGAGGCTGCGGGAGAAGCGTGGAAGTGAGAGCGGAGCATTCGGACTTCATACCCGCACTGAAGTCGCTGCAACGCGGCTAAAAAGAACTGGAGACCCTCCCTGGTTCTCTTTCCCTCTCTCTCCAGCCCCAAGTACCGTGAGTGTGCGCCGGGCAGCGGGGCGGAGGGCGGCAGGTGTTCAGCAGAGGGAGACGCATCGCCTCGGTCCAGCTCCCGGAGCCTCAACAGGGTGCACACCGGACGGAGGAGAGCGGCGGAACACAACCCCCTCAAAAGACCCGCAAAGCTCCGGAGCGGACACCGATACACACCGGTAGTGAGGTGTGGAGCTCCCGCCGAGGACTGTGGACGCGGAGCCGGGGAAGGCTCCCGTGTCGCAGGGGACAGGCGCCGCTGCGTGTAACGGTCGATTTTTTTGTTTTTTTTACCCACTTTTTCCTGAATGAACTCTTCGATAGCATTGTGTTAGCACAGCGGCTACACAACTCCGCGGCGGTGCTAACAAACTTAAACGGGCTTTATTTGTGTGTGTGTTTTTTTTTGTTCCTCCCCCGGGATAATAACCTGTTGTGTCATTTCTTCCGTGAAACCCGAGACGCGGAGCAGCATCACCACCACCACCACCACAGTGCGGCGGGGTAACCGATCTGGTGTGTCCGAGGAAAGAGTGCCCCTGCCCGGGAGAGTGCGGGGGGGATTGAGGGGGTGAACCGGTTAATTAGCTTAACCCTCGCGTCTCCATCCCCGGGAGAGACCCCCGGGAGGAGGAGAGCTGGTCCCGGTGTGTTTAGCAGACAGACAGCAGCGGTGTTCACACAATCAATTAGTGGATTGATTTTTACACACACACTCAAAAACACACACACACACATGTGGGTGATTTGTGTGTTTTATCGCTCCTCCTGTTAATGCGAGCACCGGCTAAACAGCCAAATGATCCACGGGACAAATCCCCCCCGGTGAAGACATCAAAACAAGCCCCGGATTGGAGCTCTATTAGCGGGGGAATAAGCCGATAAGTCTAGAACACACTCAACTGTATTAATTCCGTGCTCCGATCAATCCCGCGGAAGATGAGGTGTCGCAGGGCGCAGTTGAACCGGGACTCCGCCGCAGCACGTCGGGACCACGGGGCCGTTTCACCGTGAACACAGACACACACACACACACACACACACACACACACACACACACACACACACCAGGGACAAGAAAGTCTTTGCTGCGGGTTAAGAACCACCCCCCTCCTCATCTTCATCTGCATCTTCCTCTTCCTCCTGCCGGGTGTTGCACGCCGGAGCTCGGGGACTCATAGCAGGGGGACAGCGGTGAACTTTCCGGGGGGAGAAAGCTTGGAGCTGCCGGTGCTGAATCCCGGTGCCTCTCCACCCTGGACCTCCTCCTTCTCCAGAGAGTTGCGGAAAGCGACCGCACCAAGCGGACACGGACACTGTCGTTGCCCCTGCTCTCCTGCGGGATGGAACCGGGAATTAGCTGCCCCGATGGCTCCCCGGAGCGCGCGGAGGGACCCGCAGCGGAAGAACTCGCAGCGGGGAGCCGGCCGGTGATCACGGGGAGCGGGACGACCCGGAGAGGGGGCCGGTGTCTGCCCGGGTTTGTCCTGCTCCTCCTCGGCAGCTGCTGCCACATGTTGCACGGCCAAGGTAAGAGCTCGGGAGCCCTTGGGTTCAAATGTCAGATGATGCACTAAATAATGTTTACATGGAGAGGCCATTCTTACTGTGGCTGTTTAGGCAGGGTGAGTGTGTGCAGAATGAAATCACCCCCTGACTGACTCACTTACTATGGGAACCATGATGAAGAAGGGGAAAGAGTGAGATGATGAAAAAAGGAGAGAGTGAAATGATGAAGAAGGGGAGAGTGAAATGATGAAGAAGGGGAGAGTAAAATGGAGAAGAAGGGGATGTGTGAGATGATGAAGAAGGTGGGAGAGTGAGATGATGATGAAGGGGATAATTAGAAGATGAAGAAAGGGAGAGTGAAATGGAGAAGAAGGGGATGTGTGAGATGATGAAGAAGGGTAAGAGAGAGATGATGAAGAAGGGAAGAGTGAGATGGTGAAGAAGAGGAGGGTGAGATGGTGAAGAAGGGGAAAAGTGAAATGGTGAAGAAGGGGAGAGTGAGATGATGAAGAAGGTGGGAGAGTGAGATGATGATGAAGAAGAAGAGAATGAGATGGTGAAGAAGGGGAGAGTGAAATAATGAAGAAGGGAAGAGTGAGATGATGAAGAAGGGGATAATTAGAAGATGAAGAAAGGGAGAGTGAAATGATGAAGAAGGGAAGGTGAGATATTGAAGAAGGGGAGGGTGAGATGATGAAGAAGGGGAAGAGTAAGATGATAAAGAAGGGAAGAGTGAGATGATGAAGGGGAAGAGAGTGAGATGATGAAGATGAAGAAGGGGAAGAGTGAGAGGATGAAGAAGAAGAAGAGTGTGAGATTGTGAAGAAGGGGAAGAGTGAGATGATAGATAGATGGATAACTCCAAACCTGGAAACAAGGTTGTGATTTATTGTGTAGCAGACTTGTGTAGCAGGGAGTCTATGGTGTCTGCAGGAGAGTGAGCTTGGTGGTAATCAGGTCAACTACATTTCATTTTGCAAATGAAGTCAGGTTTGTGTGGGAGTCAGATGGGAGAGAGAGGAGGGGGGGGATCAATCTCCCTCAGTACATGTGTGAATTATTGTTATTGTTATGATGCTGCATACATTGTAGGAGGATGATTGTAAGATTAAGGTATTGAGGGGATGTGTATGGGGGGGGGGCTGATAATCCCCCTCTTTGTCAATGACCTGCTTAACTACAGCTTTCGGTGTGGCCCCCCCGAAGCTCACAAATGCACAAACACACAGACACACACATGCAGCCACGGGTACTGTATTAATTTGAGTTGCCGTCTATTTGTCCAGTATTAACCCTGTTGCACTGGCAGGTCTCCAGATTAGTATGTGTGCCTTGTGGTTGCAGAGGTGGGGGGTAGGTGGGGGGATAGTGGTGGTGGTGGTTTGTGTGTGTGTGTGTGTGTGTGTGTGTGGGGGGGGGTTAGAGTGTGAAGTAATTGTTGATTACAGCAACTAAAACAAGACAGATATGATGAGATATCGATTCCTGGCCAGAGTTGTTTCTGGAAATTGTGTGTTGCCATGTTACATTAGTGTATGTGCCTTTTTCTTCTGGAGTCATAGAGAGAGAAAGTGATGCTGTGTGTGTGTGTGTGTGTGTGTGTGTGTTTGTGTGTGTGTTTGTATGTGTGTGTGTGTGCGCGTGCGTGCACCACATGGGATCATGTCAGAGTGGCAAAACAAAAGCACCGAAAAGGTCAGGCTGGTGTCAGCACAGTTTTCTCTGGGTCACAGATGGTGTGGTGGGCAGAATGTGAGGCTGAGGGTGATGTGGAGGAGGGGGTCTCTGGAATGTCTTTGCATATGTGTTTGTGTGCATGTGCGTGTGTGTGTGTGTGAGAGTGAGAGAGGTAGGGGTGGGCTATTTGTGACCGCACGGAAAATGTGTGTGGCGTTTGAGTGCAGGCAAGTGTCTGCTGCCTGAGTGTGAAAGGAGGAGGGAGAGAGAGAAAGTGATGAGGAGGGAGGGAGTTGGTGTGAGAAGGAGCAGGGGAGCGAGAGGGGAGTGGCAAGGAAGGGGGGGGTGAGGAGGAGGAGGAGGAATAATGGAGTGGTGGATGGTGAGGGTTGTGGGGGGGGGTGGGTAGAAAGAGAATGCGGCGCACCATGCTTGTCACTCAGAGAGCTGTGCCTGCAGTTCAATCGATGACGGCGGTATGACAACACCTCTGCTTGTGTCAGAAGTTGCCTCGTCCCAGTCGTCACACTCCCCCCCCCCACGCTCCCTGCAAGGTGCCGAGGAGGAGGCGAGGGACACCGAGGGACGGTGTGGCTGCAGAGTCAGCTCCTTCCGTCCTCACTCTAATGTCAAGGTCTCTGCAACGGCGCCCAAGTTAGCCACAGTCCGATCCCTCAAACCCCCCCTGACCCCCTGGAGCTTGGGGACGGGGGGACGGGGGGTGCCTTGCTGTGAAATGACTGTACCTCAGGATGGCTGGCACGAGTTGTGTGTGCGTGTGTGTGATCGGGAAAGGGGAAATTAGTGAAGCAGATTCGTGAAAAGGATGCCAGAGGTGGAGGTGGTGGTGGGGGTGGGGGTGGAGGGAGGTAGGTAGGGGTGGGGTTATTGATCTGATAAGCTGTGCCAGGCGGCCAATCGAAGGCTGTAGATTTTCCAGGTTCCGACCCCTCTATCCCCAGCATTTATTAGAACGTTTTATTTTAGGAGGAAAAGGATGAAATTCATGAGCCAAGGTTGATCCTCCTGATCTCTCCCGTCTCTCCCTCTCTTTCTCCCTCCCCCCCTCCGTCCCAGTCCCTCTTTCACTCTCTCTCTGTCTTTTTCCTCAGTCAATCGATGCCCACACCCCTCCTCATAAATGCAAGGCTTTATATACGCCAACTCTCATCTCTTGGAGCACATTTAAATAAGCTCATCGATCTTTCATTTTAGAGTTTAAGTGACGGCAGCATTTTACTGTCTCACTCCTTCTCCTCCTCCTCCTCCTCTTCCTCTCTCCCTTCCTCCACCTCTCATCTGCTCACCTCACCTCCCTGCCTTCCTTATTCATAACCCCCCCCACCCCCCAACACCCCTTCACTTCCTCCCAGTCTCTGAGAGCGTTCTGCTCCACAGCTGTTTGACTGATTCACGTTTCCAGCATGGATCCAGACGGAGCCTCATTCTACACTTAATATTCCACATGAAGTCTAGGAGGAGTGGGGTGTTTGAAAATGTAAATCATATTCTATATTGCTAACAGGCCAGAGTCTAGAACGCCTGTTAGTGAAAAGAAGGAGAACTTCTCCAGCTGTTATGCAGCTCTGCAGTTTGAAAGTCATGCATTTTGGAATGAAATGGAAAAATGATTTTACAAACACCAAATCAAATGGGACCATTTAATATTGTGAAAGACATTAAAGCAGGAAAAGGGGCTTCACACAGCAACAGGGATGTGAGCAATTAGGTCTGTAATACAGAGAATGGAGAATTATTTTGTCCTATCGTTGCTAATGTGGGTAATGATAATGGTCCATTAGTAGCCGAAGTGTTATAAAAACTACCCATGGTCTTTATTATTGCTCCCCTTGCCCAAGATAATTGAATAAAATGTGGCTTGAGCCTCCCAGCTGTTAAACCAATGCTCTTCCCTCTCGACTGAATAACACGTTTCAGGTCACAGCCAAAGTTGAGCTTCTCTTGATAACTTTGGAAGTTGCCTTCAGTTGCGAGGAGGCCAAATAAAGCATCACCACGCTTTCCCATTTTGTGGATCTGTTAGTGCGATTAGGGCTGACATGACACATGTCATTGGCTCAGCTCAGCCAGAGCCCGACGCTGATTGGACCACACGCACAAGTGAACCGAGGCAACTGATCTGACGTTGGAGAGTTCAAATCAGAGAGACTAGCGGGCAACTTACACATGTGCACTCTCACACTCTCACTCACACACTCACATACACACCCAGTCCCTCCCTGTCGTCTTCGTCAAACAGTTAAAGCCGAGGAGGACATTTGCTTAACCAGGCTGTAATTAGGCGAGGGTGCATTAGGAGCCTTGTCTCGTCTTGAGCTGATTATCATTGTCCACGCTGCACAACCTGACCATGACTTGTCCACCTTCGCCACGCTCTTTTAAATTGTGTGTCTGCTTCTCAGGGGTCGAAGACGAGACACAACCATGTCCACATCTAATTCAATTCACAAAAGTCATTTTACATTCAAATAGGACATTAAAAAATAATCTACTTAGAATAACTTTTGAGTAAATAAGTTAGTGTGAAAAACAAGTGAAATGAAGTTCTAGTTGTCTGCCAGGGTTATGGTCTGTATTTGAGGTCACCATTACTACATTAAACAAACATATATTAATATATTAATTTCGAATAATATCCTAAATACTGAAAATACCAGGAGACTTTACTCACACAGGTTGATCGGTGCAGCATGATCATGAAACCATTTTGAAATCATAGAAGGAAGTGTAAAGAGTATGTTGATGCATGCACCTCTACATTAGCATGCAACCTGAGGGGGTTTCATGCATTTAAACAAAATTTTGTGAAAGGTAAAAAACAATTCCTATTTCTTTTTTGCACACAGACACAAATCTAATCCTACAGCGGAGCAGCTCAAATCCTGGAGACCTCTGCAGAGATTTACGATTCTGACGGATTGAGTGTGTGTGTGTGTGTGTGTGAGATGTCAAATTAGTCAAGTCCAAGAGGCAGTGAGGTCCCTGGTCGACTCCCTTATCTCCTGTCTGTCAGGAGAAACAAATCACCATACTTACACAGCCACTTGACACTTTGTGCTCATATGTGTGAGTGCGTGGTTTGAGAGGGACAGAGTGTGTTTGTCTGTCTAACTGTCGTGTGTGTGTGTGTACCAAGAGATTTCAGTCTTAGCCAGTCTGCAGACTACTTACAGCATGTGTTGCTGGCACATGTGTATTTCCTTATGTGTGTGTGTGTGTGTTTCAGAAACGTCCTTAGTGTTTTCTTCTCACAGCAGAAGAAGTGACTGCTATAGGGAGGCAGTCAGAGTATCCTAATGGAAAGTAATCACTTGTGTGTGTGTGTGTGTATGTGTGTGTGCAAAGAGAGCGAAGCAGGTGCATCTACTCCATCTTCTTTTGTTCAGGCTCAAACCGTTTTTTGAGGCCATTTTAAGGTCAGATGGGCCGTGTTTCCTCCTGCAGCAGTGCTCGTATGACTGTGGTCAGCTCAAGGCACAGACTATCTAACACAAAATAGCAGCGTTGTTGAGCGTGTGTGTGAAGTGTGAACATGTGTGTATGTGTGTGTTTCTGTTTGCCCATTCAGAGCAGTTTCATATCATTGTGAAAAGATTCATTTTTATAGACGTTTTCCTAAAAAACATCCCTCAGAGCTTTGAAACATGAGCCAAGTGGGATAAACGCCGGTCTCCCTCTGCCTTCCTCTCTGTCTCGCTTCTTTTTGCGCTTCATTTTTTTATTTTGTGTTTGTTCTCCCGGTGCTGCTCCTCTTCTTTTTCGGTTTCTGATTCTTTTTTCCCCTGCGTGTATCCCCATAAGATTACACAATCCATCGCTGCAGGCCACACAGGTGGAATAGAGGCTGTTTTGCTGTTTAGGCCTTGGTGTCTATTATGTAAGATAGGGGGAGGAGAATGCTATTGATCCCCAGTGTGTGTGTGTATATCTGTGTTTTATCGTGCACGTTCCAAGATGATTCGACAGCAAAACATCCAAATAAAGCAAAACACTCGCAAGATACCAACAAGCAAAACACAAACACCCCAAACCAACCTGACAGACTATAAAATTTGTGTATGTGTGTGCACACAAACCCTTTCACAACTTTTGTCTGACAAGGAAAGTGCAGGAAAAGTTGAAATCCATGATGCAATCTTACACTGGTACCCCTGTTACCACTAGGACTACTGGTGCACTGCCCATTTGGAACTGGTTGTTTGTTTGGCCAGTGGTAACGTTGATTGCAGCTTTCTTTCTTAAAGTGTAAATGTGCAGCCAGTAATTTAGCCACAGCAAGTAAAGACCGACTGCTGGTCTCAGAACGCAGAATCCTGAACGTCAATATCAGTTGTCGTTGCTGTTGTCGTCTTATCGCACTGTTGTTGTGAACGTGCCGTTGTCATGATCGACAACATCACTGTAACCACTGCAGAGCGCTGGCCGCCTGTTTATTCAAAGTTTAAATCGAACGTCTGTATCCAAATCTCATCAAGTTCCACACTTCACCTTCTCTGGTGTGGAGCAGATAAGATGAACGGTTCTTGAGATAAGCTTCCCACAGACAGACAGGCCGAGATTTCTGGAATTACTAAATAGATCATCATGTATTTTTTATTCCTGAACATTTTTACATCTTTGTTTTGGACAGCAGGTTGGACCAAGCAATACCGAGATTTAAAGACTCACCTAAATAACTAGATTAATAAACAAATACTGTTTCTATGCAGTTAAAGTATGCATTTGGAAGGTTACTATACAGTTCTTCTTAATTATGTATTGCTTTTATTAATTTTCCCAATGCATCACAACATAATCCAGGAATATTAATGCATTAGTTATATGAATTCCCCTGAAAGGTCTTTGTCCATGGAGCGGATTAAATGTGGTACAATCACAGGCTCATGATCTGTACAGTTAATCTTTGGTAATTATGTTTTTTTTGTCCCATGGAAGTTCTGGAGAAATATATTAAGCCCCTGAATTAGGCCTCAGTAGGGACAACCTTCAAAATACAACGTCTACAGATTTGTGTATACACACAGAGAGCAGATGGAGGGACAGGAAGCCCTGACGGACTAATGGCTCCGTGCAAATAGGAACCAAATCAATCCAATCATTGTACGAGAGGAATGTCCTTCAGATGTGAACCTGAGAGAGATGTTTCATTTTGTAATGTGGAGCATGTTACATTTGACTTACATGTATCTTGATATTTACAAATTGAAGAAGACGGTGGCCTCCAAGCGCGTGTTGTGTGCAGTTTGCCTTTCGGTCATTGATGCACCCAGAAGTAATTAACTCATCATTCATTGGTTAAATGTGTTAAATAAGGCATTTTCATGAATGAGCCGTGACAAGTCAAGAACAGGACTTTGCCGCACAAATGAGTGCAAGTTATACAAACTAATTTAATAAGACCTCTGGCTATTGTGGAAGCAGAATGGCTGGGGAATCAAAGAAAGAGAAATGATTTCCTCTGTTGAGCAGTGACAGTGTGATACTTAGCAGCCTATGTAAATACCCCAGTTACTAATTAAATGTATCACTGAACTGCTGTGCCCACACATACATGGAATTATAACACAATTACTACTGCAAAGTTTTTCAAAGCTTAATGCACTGATATACAGTGATAACATGTATATTCTACCAAATGGGGTTATAATAAGGATACTTCAAGCCTCTGCACACACACACACGGGTGTTTTGAACTACTCTGGCTCATTAGACCTGGTCAGGTTGAAAACTGCAGTGGGAATTTACAATGTCACAAAACTAAGGGATCTAATATAACGATCCTAGTGCATGGCCTACTATGGCTAGTTTAATGGCAGGATAAAAGGTTGTAGTGGGTAAACGGGTTGTCATGGGTGAGTTTTGGGCATAACATTCAAATAAGTCCATTCCCTGGAAGATGAATGGTTGCTTAATGGTTGATTTTCCAGAGAGTGACAAAAAAAGGCAAACTAATCTTCTTGCACATGTATAGATGTCATCTATGTGTGTAACAAATAGAGTGTATGCACATTGTGTATTCACCTAGGTGCTCATAAGTATCTCAACATTGTGTCCTAAAAAAAAAGGATGGAAACATTACAATTGCGTCAGTGGGAAACTAGCAAAGACACTTGGCTGGCAGAGTGGTGCCCAGTGTGAAATAGGGCCCAAAGTACCAATAAGAATGATAACAGGTCTATAAGACATCCTGTCCACATGGAGGAACAGGAGAGTGGAGCTGTCAGTCTAACCCAATTTGTCCACTTCCACATAGTCCTGAGAAGAGTCAGAAAACACACATCTAAAGCTGTTAAGCTTCAAGGCATGTCACTAGTTAAACTAACAAACTCACAAGTTAAGGAGACAATTAAAAAAACTTTAAAAAAAAACATTGGTGAGTACAACATAAAGAAAGAAACGACCCTCTACCTCTTATCCATTATTTCCAGGACACCTTGTCATAGATAATAATCTGCACATCACCTACCACTGAGGCATATCAGAGTTTTAATAAACATCTCCGACATAATAAAACTGCAGTTTGCACAGTTACTTAAGACCTACGTTAAAATGGTAGAACGGGTCCAATTGAAATGGTATTTAGAGCTGATTAGCTTTGCATTCAGGAGACATAGGCTGCGTTACAGCCTTTCTCTAATTTAATTGACATAAAGTGTGAAAAGTACGTGTTAATGTAATCGAATGAGAAAAAGGGTTATGAAAAGAGCAACACCCAAAAACCTTGGCCAGCAATACTTCATTTATTTTCTGAATTGGCTGACACATTTTTTGTGGAATTTAATGTCGCCTGATTACTCACGCTTGTGTATTTTGTTCCCAAAGCATCTCATTTAAAAAATAAAATACATGAAAAGCAGGGGAACTAAAGGGCTTGAAAATAACCTTGTGATTATCAGGTTTGCTCTTTCAAAAAACATCACTGATATGTTTTTACCCACATGTGATAAATTGTAACATCCTCCTCTCACTATTTTCAGTGTTTTTACAGAAGCAGCAAGAGGAAGATGAGACAAGAACTAATAAATGAAACCGAGAGCCGCTGTGACAGCTTCATCATTTGCAGTACATTTTATGGAGCTTAATGATTTTACGAACTTTGAACCCAGTTATAGCAATAAACAGTGCAAAGCTGTAAACAGCCAAACAACTATAAACAGCCTCCTGGGGATTAATCTCTAATCAGGGCAATAATTACAGGGGTTCCGCATGTGAAAACAAAATGTCCGTGGATCCTCGTTTGGCTCCGGTTGTGAACTGTACCATCCACACCTTCTGAAAAGATGACCCTGTGACCGTGTCTCTTAAGAAAAGTATTCCCATGTCAGCAGTTTGCTTCTCTTTCTCCAGGCCATTATTTCCTCCCTACTCAAGGCCATGCTTAGACTGCCCACTTAGTGGGGAGATAAATGTGACGTGATCTTCACAGGAGTATTTTGCAAAAGCGATTTCAGATAATTACTCTTAATATTAGTCTTCAGACATCTTATTTTCAAGGTTGCTCTGAAGAAGAATGGGAAGGAAATGAATGAATGACAGTGCTGGCAAACAAAGCTATGTTTAACACTTGGTATCATTCATCAGTCGTGTGATATCATTTGACTAATCTCCTGCCAGACGCTCATTTGAAAGTGCAAGGCTTTTGAACAAAACTTATTTCCACAGACCTAAATGAAAAGTCTATTACAAAACTGTTGGACTCTAATATGATGAAAATTAGGTTTTTCAGTTTTTGCATAAATTACTCACAATCTTCTGTTTGAAACAAGAAAATCCGGTTGTGGATTCTCACCATAACAAAACCAAATTGTCATTATCCTGAATTGGTTTTTACACTGTAAAAACTTGTTTAACCGATATTATGAGAAGTATTTAACTCATTTTCAACAAGTGTCTTGTCATTAATTGCCGATGACCTGGTCCAGATTACATCACATGTACCTAAACCCTTTCATGTAACCGTGTACATGCACTTCTTATCTGGAAATAAGGTAAATGTTGAGGCAGTTATTCTACAGCAAATTTCATACAGTGGAGACTAAACATGAACACATTCATTTTCTTTGTAATTAGTTTGCCCTAAGTCACCATAATACAGCAGATAGGGAATCGTAGGTGGGGATTGCTGTGCCTTTCCCTTGATGGAGCTCACACCACACACATACTGTACATTGTGTACGAGGCGCGTGTTCTGCATACTTAGTAGAGCCTGACCGATTTATTGGTTGGCTGATTAAAATCTGCTGATATGAGCCTTTCACAGACACATCAGTGTTTATGTTTGTCGATATGCGGCAATACGAAAAAAACTTATTCCACTGAATAACCAATGCAGAAAATATGTGCCCTGTGGGGTTAGGGTTAGCCTCAGACATGGTTTGAGGAGTTAGTGGCTAGTTAAGGTGGTTTGTGCATCGAATCAGGATGTTCCTTGGTTCCTTCCGTTGAAGGTTTTTTCTGGGTATGCCCCTACTGGGAGAAGGCTTCAACTGGGAAGAGACCCCAGGGTAGACCCAGAACTCCCTGGTGGGATTACATATCCCATCCTGGCTGAGAATGCCTTGGGATCCCTCAGGAAGAGCAGGAAAGCAGGGCTGGGGAGAGTGATGTCTGGAACACCCTTCTTTCCCGCCTACCTTTCCGACTCAAGCTTGGATAAGTGGAATACGACGGATGGACAGATGAATGCAGCTGAGGAACCTGAATGTTACTGTACAAACAGTATGTTGAAATGCATGAGGAAAACACTCAGTATAGGACCATTGAGTCGCTTTAGAATGATTTCATCTGGATTTATTGAAGGCTAAAATCCTCTTGGATGCTTAAAATCACAGAGTTCCGGTTCCTGACAGATACAAACGGATCAGATTCGTATTTACAGGAACAACTGGGATAAATAAAATAGCAGGTGACTGGAGATACATCACACAAACAGACATTCACTCTCTACTAACACCTGGGAAAAGCTTTTTAATCCCCTTTCTCTTCCTGCCAGTTATTCAGTGGCAGCACTAGATTAGTTAAAGGCTCAAGAGCAGTCTTATAGTGAGAAGAAGAAAGAGACTCTCCTCCCTTTATCCAGCTTGCTTCAGTCAGCATTGGGATTCGAACTGGCAACCTTCCAGCGGATCATACCCCAGGCTCTCTCTTTATCTCTGCACGTTATTTTTTACCTCTCTGATTCTTTTCTTCCCTTCCGCCGGAGCCATTTTTACAGTGGCTCTCACCGGGTGTGGATTCATATGCTGTGTGCATCTTTCAGTGGGAGAACATCAAATGTGCATGCTCCCAGCACCGAATGCACCTGGCTGAGGTTCTGTTATTTGTGTGTGTTTTCATTTGTGGCGGGGCCATCGGGCTATTTGAATGGGATCTTTGCATAGTGAATCACCAGTCACGGGATATTACCGAGGTCAGCTGGGGGTGTGTGTGTATGTGCATGAGTGTGTGTGTGTGTGTGTGTGTGTGTGTGTGTGTGTGTGTGTGTGTGTGTTTGTGCATGTGTGGGGGGGCATTGTGTGCGTATTAGAGCAGCATGATTTACTTGTTCACTGCAAAGGCTTTTACGCTGCTGCAGGTGTGTGTTCTCAGCTTGTAGCTTTTGATCTGCCACAGGTGTTTGAGAGGGTGGCTGTGTGTGTGTGTGTGTGTGTGTGTCTCTTTGTGTGCCTCTGTGTGTGTCTGATGAATGGTGATTTATGCTATAGACTCAGAGCATAAAAGGCCCTTTTTGATCTCATCTAGAAATAGAAGTAGTGTACTGTATGAGTGTGTCTGGCCAGAGGTTCTTAGCTTAGTTCTTTGATCCAACCCAGAGTTATGCATACCTCAATGGGAACTGAGCCAACAGTATGGAGATCTGGCTTGCAATACCGAAGTGTGTGTGTGTCTGTGTGTGTGTGTGTGTCTGTTTCTGCCCAGCTATATGTGTGGAAAGCATATGGCCAGAATCAAAAAGTGGTGGCCTGTGTTTGTACTGCATGCATATGATTGGGCTGGAGCTGCACACTGCCAAGTAACCCTGATGTTTTGCATGTTAGTCTCTGCCTCATCAATAAAATGTCCAAACTCTGCTCCGTCTCCAGACTGATGGACGGTCCTGGGAGTCCGGTTTTGGCTCTGCCTTTTACAGCGCTTGTTATCCAAAAACGGCCCGGGGAACGTAATGACATTTTTGGATGGTTAAGTGATACACATTTAGAGGACAGGAGATAAAATTCCCCAACATAAGTCTCTCTTGAAGACACTTAAATATTCAATTTCCCATCAATTTCCTGTCTATACATGGATGTGATTACGTCTCTGTTTGCCTCTATTCTGGGACTCGAACGTTCACATTGACACCCTGAAAATAACTCATGACTCATTTCCAAGATAACACACCACGTTTATATTACAGAGAATCGTGTCACAAGATAGAATAGCACATTTTATATTGATTATGAAAACATTCTCTTACAGACACTTTCTATCAAGGCAAAGGGAGACATCTTGAAGACCAATGGTGGTTGTGATGGGATGCAAGTGCTGCAGTGTAGGTCTTAACCTGCAGCTTCTCCATGTTAGTGCATGGGACATGGATTAAATGTGTCGTCCATCTTTATTTACAGTGTGTGGTTGTCAGATATGAGGTCACGTGGAGCAGATGGACGGATGACAGACCACTGCACAGAAATGAACAGACCTAATCAAAACAAAGTCTGAGATACGCAAGTCGAGATGGATGTGAGTTCCTCAAAGAGAAAGACTAAGGATGCTCTCTCACTTCATCTTCCTCTCTAGTCGTTCCACATCCTTCTCTTCCTCCGTCACGGCCTGTGTTGCATCTTTTGCTCCTTTCTACCACTTACTTCTCTCCTCCACTCTCTGTAATTGGGAAGGGGAGGCGCACACACATTCATCTTATTAAGTACACACACACACGCAGACTCACACCCACACCCACACACACAGTTTGTAGTAAAATGATTGTGTGTGTGCGCTGGTAGAATCACAAGACATCTCTCTTTGGATTCACTTAATGTTATGAAAGTAGGAGCAGAACGAGAAAAAAAAACTAAAAACAATTGAAAGTAAAATGGAAGCATTCAGGCGATAGAGAGAAATGAATTATCCTGTTTGCCTGTTGATGCACATCCTTCACTACTGCCCTGTGCTGAGCTGCTGCAGACTTTGCACACACACGTGAACAATGCAGGACACACACACTCACATAAAGAGACACCCTCACACCCTCATTTCTACTATTAGTACCGTGGTTGTGTGTGACTCAGCAAAATGTTCCTGATAGTCAATTGTGCCACTCAGTGTTTTGAGTGGCACATAAACTATAAGGGGGTAACATTTATAATAGAGTCAAATTGATGAAAAGAACAGAGTGATAAATTATGGTAAATCAAGCACATACAGGTATATATACAGTCCAGACTGAAAGTATTAAGAAAGTTAAACATCTTTTGCTTTCCAGGCTCTGCGCTCCAGCACTTTCAATTTGAAGAAAAATAATGGATCCTCCACTGAAGTGCCAAGTCTCAGCTTTTACTTGAGTAGTTTTAGTACTTTATATCAATATTGAAATGTGTGGGAGATATATTTCTTTTAAAACACAGTGCTCTAACAGCAAGTGTTTCAAGGGATCGGGCACTTAAATACTAAATACTTCTGAGGAGAGAAAAGCAGCTGCAGTACACAAATGTGAGATTACTGGAGTTTTCCGTGAAGTCTTGCGGTTCAAGCAGAAAATCATTTGCTATGTAAAGAAAACATTTTTATCATAACAAAATAAAATTTATAATCAATGAAATTAACCAATGATTTCAGGCAATAATCTTCAGATTCATCAGTGACAAAAACCAGACGTAATATGTTGTGTCTTGAAAAGAATCTGGAGCTCGCTGCTGTGTAGTTTGACAGTTCAGGGGTAGGCTCGTTGTCAGTGTTCTAATGGTACGTTAAATTAAATCTTTCATGGTGGCTCACTCTAGATTACACCATGAATCTTGTGCTGCTTAGACATGACAGCAAATATAATAGTCTTTAATGAATTTTACATTTAATTATCTCCTCTTATGAAAAAGGACATGGGATTTATTAAATGGATCACTTCAGAAACAAAAGGGGTAGTAAATGAACCAAATGACATGACAGGATAATTTTTTTTTAATAGATGATAGACCCGGAGTTCAAGTGAGAATTATTTTGTTCTCCAGTGGCAGTCTGCAGACAGCCGGATTCCAAAGACGCTGTTGAATCCAACGTCTCTTAGGTGCTATTCAAGACAAAAGTTTATAACATAGTCAATTTCAATGTAAAGAAAGTTATCAGGCATAATCAGTTATGTTTTATGTTTACAGCCTCAGAAACAAGGGGAGCTTTTCCTCATTTTAAATAATATTTAATTGAATTCTTAATGTTTTTTCCATAGACTCTATAAATGTGGCTGCAGTTTAGGTCTCGTAGACGGATGGGATATGGAACAAACCGTTTCATAATTTTTTTTAGTTTTTATCACATTGATGTATGTTCGATTTTTGTTGTTAGTTTGGTTGTTATTTATTTGTTGCTATAAAAATTAAGTGAAACATCGTGATTGAAAGCTGCGACTGACTCACAATTGTCAAACGTATAGTACGGTATTAGCGGGACCTGGATATCGAGTGTCTCTCGAAATGAGAATTCAACTCTGAATGTACATCGTCCGCCCTGAGTTTCTGTAAGTTCACAATTTGGCTTCCATGCAGTCATTTTTGTGATGGCCTGCTTTATGGCCTCATTAAACTGTCTGTTGCTAATAAAGGCCGGCTGATGGGAGCTGATGTGATTGGCCCCTCAGTGTTCTCTCCATCTACACCTGCTGATACTGCAGTTCTCCTATTAATCACACTTTTCATCCTGGTTCCACACCTCCACGTCGAGCCCTGCTCAAACAAGGCTGCTCCTGCAGTTAGATCACCGTGCTGGTAAAGAGTTTGTTGACTCCTACACATTAACACTCATTTCACATCTTAGACCAACTATGGAGTGTGATTACTGTTGGTATTTAAGAGTATGGCTGACTTGATTCTATAAGACGTGTTTTGACATCAGAGCTGAAGTACTTTGTAAAGCGTCTTGTTCACCTTCTCTCAAGGTCTCCAACTCACAGGTATTCAGGTTTAACAGTTCTTAGTACTTGTATATGATTGAATTCCCCTTATCTTGACTTCCATTCATTTACAGACCACAGTTTGAGTTTCACAAAGACGCTATGACCATGATTATCCACAATGGGAGTGTGTGCCTGGATCGCACAGTGTTTAGTTGGGCAGAAATAGTTTTTCCCCCACAGAATTATATAGACGTTGCAGTAGATGGAAGAAGTTAATTATCTTCCACATGCTCTCATGTGCATGAGAATGACAGGTCTGTTTATGAGCTGACCAGCGTTCTGAGTTCTGCTCGCCTGCCAAGGTTGGTAAAAACTTTAAGGATTTTTTTCGATGGTTTACTGATGCAGCCGGCCTTCTCCTGGTGTTATCGATGGTCAGCTCGACTAGATCCTTCCATCACTTAGTTAGCAATTTACAAGACAGAACAAATGTTGTGGAATATGCAGGGAAACGCTGGACGTCAGAAAGTCAAAATATCTTTTAGAATTTTGCCTCAACACCATGATGGACTCAGATGATTGGCTTATTGGGGCGGAGGATGGGATATGTGTCATTAGGATTCTTTAAGTTACAGCTCCAGAGAGCAGCGAGAAGATAAAAAGCTGTATAGAGATGGTTCTTGGTCGTTAAACCACAGAAGTGTCTTTTTATGGATATAACAACTTCGGATGAAACACCAGTGAAGTGCAAAAATATCAGTTGCATGGAAAAACAGTCATTGCGGCTCAATAAAAGACATGCACACATTATTTGCTATAGTTATTGATATTTTCCACAGGAAAAACCCATGATGGATATGTTGGCTGCCAGGTACAGTCTGCAGAGTTAATTAAAACATTCTGTTACTCTCAATAGGACAACCTTACCCGTCTTATACAGCCAGTGTCCCAGGATTTTGTCCTTTATGTGCACGTATCAGTGGCTGACAGCAGGAGGAGAGGGCTGCATCTTATCTCTTCATATTCAGGTCCGTCAACTCCCCAGTGAGTAAAGTATTAAAATGAAAAACTTACCTCTTACCTGATAATGACAGCACAACACATAAAGATAACAACGACCAGCAGGCGGATGTCAACAAAGAAGCAAGCAAGATTCAGGGATTAGCATTAGCCGTAAGGAAAGCGGCCCTGCAACCTCACAAGGGAATCGAACATTAACATTACATCTAATGCACTGATTTGAAAGGAAATTATGCAAAGTAAGTAAATAAACATTCGATCAGAAGTGTCTTTTCTTTTTCTAATATCGGTGTTTTTTTCTGTAAATGTTAGACGTACTACTTTTTGTCGCGTGACTGTTTTGGTCTCATCATGACTAAGTGATCACGCCTGCGGTCAAAGACAGGCTAGCTTATTTACCTCAAGATGGATAACAACCCTGAGATTTCAGAGCCCTCAGGCGCAGGTAAAACTGGTATGAAGCAAATCAAGGTCTGAACTGAAACGTGGATTTTTGGAGAATCGTTAAACCTACATTATGTGTAAGCTAGAAAAACATTCCTCCTGCTCAGTGCCGGGCACAACTATTCTCCGTGTGCTTTGGCCCTGAGACCTTCTGGTGACGGTAGATTGATATAAACCTCACGGCAGGGCGTACATGTGAGTGCACGGAAAACCTTTTGGCGCTCCTACTTCACCTGTGCTAGTACAAGAGCTCTGACTTCTCACCATCCCCTGACATGTGAAGCCACGACATGTGTTTGCTGCCATTTCCCTCACAGCTCTCTCTCTCTCTTTCTGGAATTCATGGAAAAAACCACTCACCTCCTCCGCCAATTTGTACCAATCTACGTTAAGTATGTCACACATGGATAAAACAAGGCCTGACACTGAAACCACAATTTTCTTACGCGAGCAGTGTAACATCGGTATTGTAGCAGTAATCTATAATAAAACCCTGTAATAATGTGATCGTATTCTCCGAAAGGCACTGTGTGGGTTTTGCTCCAATAATCCACTGTTCTAAATGTCAGTCCACGGCTCTAGGCAGACATTATGCTGATTACTGCAACCATCATTTCCAAACAGCTCCTCAAGCCCGGCAAACACACCTTGACTGGCCTTTGTGTGTGTGTTTGTGTGTGTTTGTGTGTGTGTGTGTGTGTGTGTGTGTGTGTGTGTGTGTGTGCATGTTTAAGAGAGAGAGAGAGAGGGACAGAAAGATGGAGAGAGAGCATTTTAAGGCCTGGAATTTACTGTGCAGTCTAATTCTTGGCCAAATCGACTTAATGTTGTTCTTTCAGAGTCACTTTATGTGACATAGTGGCTTATTAGGACGTCAGCTTCTTGTCAAAAAGTGTACGAGTGGGCTGTGTGTGTCTGTTTGTGTGTGTGTTCGCGCAGGTCTTTGTGTAAACCATGTGTATCTGAGCATTTTTGTGCACCAGGATTGTTGGATAATTGCTGTGTGACTGTTGTTTGTGTATGTGAATGGGCTTTTAAATCACCTGCTTTCAACACGCTCAACATCACCGCTCCCCCCCCTCTCCTCTCTCTCTCCCTCTCCCTCACTCTGTCTTTCCATCTCCTCTCTGCCTTTTCCTTCGCCTTCCACACCTCATGGTCTTCCTGTCTATTGCTCCTCTAAATCTATTTTGCTTGTATCATGGATGTATCAGGCTTGTATAATGACACAGCCGGGTGCCCCCCCCCCACCCACCCCGCCACTCACACAATCTGCACACAACAGACATTACACAAACCTACATTGTCATAAATGAAAAGACAGAGGGAGGGAGAGTTGGTTTTTTTTTGTGTGTGTTGCTGCTGCTGCTGAAGGAACAACACTGTATATAATACAAGGTCAATTTAATTGTTCATTTCCTCATATTTCCCTGCAGCAATAACTCCACAACACAATGAGAAGAATATTGAGCTAACACAGTGCTCCAAAAAAGTTAAGAGAATTTATGAAAACAAAATTGCACTATTGCATTATTTAGATTGGCAACGAGAGAGAGAGAGAGAGAGAGAGAGAGAGAGAGAGAGAGAGAGAGAGAGATGCACATGTTGATATCGGGATATCGGTGAATTTGAGATATATTGCGCAGCCCTAATATAGATCCACTTAGATGGAAGTTGTCACATTTTTTTTCTGCAGCACTACTCTGCTGTAACTGAATGGCTATTCAAACACATTCACATGCTCATGAAGGTGTACACACAAAGCCCAGGGAACGAGACACAATTCAAATGCTGGTTTTTGTGTTGACTGAACAGCAAGACACGAGTTTAAGTGGTTGGTGATTTTTTCTATCTCAGCCATTAATCTGTCAAAAAAATTGCATGCACACACACATACACAGACACACAAAGAAATGTGGTTTCACATATTAAAGGAGACATCGGCTCAGTGCCATATATATATATATACATAATGTGATCTACACTTCCAGTACTCTACATATTTCCAGGAGCTTTCTTTCTGTCTGTCTCTCGTTCTTTCTTGTGCTCTCTCTCTCTCTCTCTTGGTCTGACTGTGTCTTTCCATGCTGTCACCCCCCCCCACCCCCCCTCCCCTTTCTCCCCTCCTGGCGTCACATTACATTCAGTCTGCAGAAACTTCCATTTCTCCCACTCTTCTCTTGCTCTGTCACTTTCCATCCCCCTCTTTCTTCTGTCCCAATTTACTTCCCTTTAATGTGACTTCTTGTAGCCCCTGTTTCCCTGCCTCACCATACAAGGGGAGGTTGGGTAACCTGTCCCATGGGGATATCCACTACCAGCACCCTTTGGCACCAGCTGTGTCTGAGGCCTGATCTATTTGAACTATGTGTATTCTTGCTTGGCTGAGGGTGACGGATTCCTTCCCTCACGTGTGTGTGTGTGTGTGTGTGTGTGTGTGTGTGTGTGTGTGTGTGTGTGTGTGAGAGTGACAGTAAGTGAGTCGGAGAGGAGGGAGTTTGGTGCATGTGGTCGGTAACTCTATCCTGGACGACATACAGCTAAAAGCATTAGGTTATAACAACTGCCAGCCCTGGCAGCATTTGACTGGCTATGGGGCAAGGATAGAAGGACAAATGGGGTGTGGTGCCTTACAGCTGTGTGAGAATGTCCGTGTGTGTGTGTGTGTGTGTGTGTGTGTGTGTGCGCATGTGTGCGCATGTCTGCAGCCCGTTCCATCAACGTCACTCGCCGTGTGAGCACTCAGTGATTATGGTAGCCCAGAGTTGTTAATTTGTGTAATCAGCGTTTAATTGGCATTCAGGAAAACACATTAATCAGACCAGAATAAGTCTCCAGCTTCTTCACGCTGTCATTCATTAGTCTACTTCAATCAGCCAATCACGGCCGGACTGGGAGAGCTGGCATGCTGGGGCGCAATCACAAGTTCCACTAAGACGCAAGGACGGCATTTTACTGGTCACCATTATACCACCTAATGAGTCCAATCACTGAAGTGCAGAGGCCTGTGTGTTTTTCAGCAGTGTGTGTTGTTTCAGATGTCAACACACTTACTGTATCTCCAGTGATTGGATGGGAAATATGGTTGGATGGTGTCTAGTGAATTGGCATGTGACAGGGACTACAGTGAAATATGGTGACGGTTAATTACATCATCCATTGGCCCAATACTGTGAACGTTCCTCAACTTCTTTGTGTGTGTGTGTGTGTGTGTGTGTGTTAGGGAGTTGTGGCTCTGACAAAAGAGGGTCTTGAAGAAATAACACTCTGGAGCATGTATGTTCAAGTGGGTCGATTATTCATGTGCATCACTTTTGCATCTCATCCTCTGCAGAGAGAACAGAGAGATAAACAAATACAAAAGCAAAAGTTACATTTACTTTAGTTCAGATTTGTTTGCATGGCTCCAAATAACACCATGTATTATATTAAGGCACTTTGCATCGTAAGATTCAGACCTTGGTCACAGAGGGAAACAATCAGTTCTCATCATGAACAAATGAAGGAGAGTGGTGAAAGACGGGGAGAGAGACGGGTATGTATAGAATTGTTGTTTTTCTTAAAATGTTGTAGGATGTATATCCTTAGCTCCATTGAACTGTGACCTCAGCTCCTGGTGTTGTGGTTAATTGTTGTGGCTACCTCCACTGATTTAGCTACTGCAATTATACTACCCATCAGGCTTTATTGATCAGGTACAGAACGAGTCTCTGGGCATTTTGAAGAAAAGGGAGAAGAGGTTGCGTTATCTTTAAATGGCCTGTTCACACTGAGGGAGCACTTTGAGACGGGCGACATTGCTGCTCGTATAGATTCTCTCTGTTCTCTCATCCAGAAAACTCCAAACACAAAATAGGCCCCTGCATTATCATTAACAGTGTTTCCACTTGTGACGGCCCGGTCATGATCTGACTGGGAGCACCGGTTATTTCTACCATCCCCACATAATTGTAGGGATGGCCCAGCACAGTGTAATTTGTCCTTAACATACGTTTTTTAATACTTCTTCCATCGCCAAAAGATCTCTCTCTCTCTCTCTGTCTCTCTCTCTCTCTCTCTCTCTCTCTCTCTCTCTCTCTCTCTCTCTCTCTCTCTCTCTCTCTCTCTCTCTCTCTCTCTCGGAGTGCATGTTGGGATTGAGTGTGGTGAGTGAGCTGGAGAAAGTTTGTTTCAAATTGTTTGTTTTTCCACCTGTTTTTCTTTGCTATTTTTTCCCTCTGTACTTGTAGTAGAGGTGTGTTTTGTTTGTGTGTGAGAGACAGTGTTAGGAGCAGCAGTTTAGTTGTTAGTTGTGTGTTTGTGTTTGTGCAGCATGGCTGCTGCAGGTGGAGGCTCCGGCCTCCACAAGCTAACACGCCGACACGGCATCAAACTGTGTCCAGCTGTGGACTGCTCAGTGGAGGAGGTCAGTCTGGCTGTAGGTGAGGTGGTGGGGTATGACAGTGTGAAGTCGGCCTCACGTATGAACAGTGCTGTGGTTGTGTTTGTAGATAGCATTGAAAAAGCTAACCAGCTACTTGAGAGGGGAGTGGTGATTGAGGGCTCCTTCACACCTGTGTTGTCCCTGGCTAACCCGGTGAAGAAGATCCTCATTTCTAATGTCCCCCCGTTCCTGAAGAATGAACTATTGGAGAAAGAACTGGCCAGACATGGACAATTAATGTCCCCTATAAAAATGATCCCCATATACAGTAGATCTCCACACCTCAAACATGTTATGTCTTTTAGGAGACACGTGTTTATGGTACTGAAGAAGAATGAGGAAGAGTTGAACCTGGTCTTTAGTTTTAAAATTGAGGAGTTCAACTACACAGTGCACGTTACATCAGGGAACATGAAATGTTTTGGCTGTGGGAAAGAGGGACACCTGATCCGTGTGTGCCCAGAAAGAGCCGGTGAGGGCCGGTCGGCTGCCTCTGCACCGGGGCCCCTGCCTGCCTCGGCCGGTGGTGGTTCCTCTGCTCCTGCACCGGGGCCCCCGCCTGCCTCGGCCGGTGGTGGTTCCTCTGCTCCTGCACCGGGGCCCCCGCCTGCCTCGGCCGGTGGTGGTTCCTCTGCTCCTGCACCGGGGCCCCCGCCTGCCTCGGCCGGTGGTGGTTCCTCTGCTCCTGCACCGGGGCCCCCGCCTGCCTCGGCCGGTGGTGGTTCCTCTGCTCCTGCACCGGGGCCCCCGCCTGCCTCGGCCGGTGGTGGTTCCGATGCTCCTGCACCGGGGCCCCCGCCTGCCCTGGCCGGTGGTGGTTCCGATGCTCCCGCACCGGGCCCCCCGCCTGCCTCGGCCGGTGGTGGTTCCGATGCTCCTGCACCGGGGCCCCCGCCTGCCCTGGCCGGTGGTGGTTCCTCTGCTCCCGCACCGGGCCCCCCGCCTGCCTCGGCCGGTGGTGGTTCCGATGCTCCTGCACCGGGGCCCCCGCCTGCCCTGGCCAGTGGTGGTTCCGCGCCTGCCTTGGGGGGGGCTGGGGCCTCTGTCCCGATAGAGCCGCGGATAGACACACCAGTTTCACGGGGGGGGAGCAGTGAGGACGTCCATCAGGAGAACGAGGTCAGAGACACTCACAAAGACACTAGAGGAGCAGAGGCAGAGCTCCCTGATGAGGAGTTTTTGATGGAGGAAGATTTTTTAAAACTGTCAGCCAAAAGAAAAAACCCAGAAAACATGAAAAATAGTGACCAAGCTAAAAAAGTTTCAAAGATAAACCCGCCGTGTTCTTCCTCTCAGTCAGAGGCTATTATAACAGAAGCAGAGGAGATCATGTATGAGGAGGAAGTGGGTGTTTACTCCTTCACCAGCATCCAGACTTTTTTACAGCAGACTAAGGGCGCAAGAATGGTTAAAGTAGAGGACTTCTTCCCAGATTTGGACCTTTTCCTCCACTCAGTGAGACTTTTCAATTTGAGGGTGGTAGCACCGACGTTCACAAATCAGGAATCATTCCGCCTGAGAAAAATAATGACTAAAATCCGAGCCCAAATGGCCACTTGATGTTTAAAAACCCTGTCTGTGTCCTCTGTCTGTTTTGACCTTTTACGTTTGGTCTAAAGAAACTCTCATCCTCAACATGTGTGATGAAAAACTGGGCTCTTCAAATATAAATGGTGCCAGAGAAGATACAAAGAGAGCTGCTCTGTTTTCAGCCTCTCCAACAACCTGGTTCCCTCCAAGCTGTGGCACCGACTGGCATGTGGGGACCCCCCAGCACGTCTGCTGGCCAGGATATTGGCTGTGATGGTGGACTTTCTTCTGGAACTGTCTGCACTGGGTCCCACAGAGTGTGTTTTCAAAGTTCCAGCTTGTCCAAAAGACTCCTGACTGGTCGTAGGGACCTGGTCTGGAGACCAGTAACCCGTACCAAAGAGCCTCCTCAAACACCAGTGGTTCACGGGACTCAGCTCCTTTGTGATGCAGGACCAGGCCTCAGAAACTGTACAAGTCCAAAAGTCCTCACTGGTATCGCATTGAGCACCATGATGAAAATAATGTATTTATTTATGAGTTGTGTGGAAGAAAACAGCTGGGTTTTGTTTTTTGGTCATATTTTGGGTTGAATATTGTTCTATTTTGATGTGTGTTTTTTTTCTTTTTGTTCAAAGGTGTTGTAGAAAGTTGTTTGTTGGAACTTCACTGAGAAAATAAAAGTGACCTAAAAAATCAATCTCTCTCTCTCTCTCTCTCTCTCTCTCTCTTTCTCAATGGACGGCCTGTTGGTGTAGCCATCTGGAGCACTAGGAGAAATCCTGTTACTTCGGCGAACAGTCATAAAGTCCTTTCTTACCAAGGTTGTTTCTACTTTAGATGTGTGTGTGTGTCTGTGTGTTCCAGCTCTCTCTGTGTGCCAGTCATCATTCAATGTGTGTCTGAGAGTGTGCTGTGCGCATGCTGTGACTGGGCCTTAACGGCCAATCACAGCAATCATCCCTCTCTGCGGTTACGGCTCACAGATAGGATCTAATTCAGTGGAAAACACTGCACGTCGTATTGTAAAGCCGAGCAAGCTGCGGAGGAAAAAGGCTTTTTGTGAAGAGAGGAAGTTTCAGAGCGCTGCAGGCTCGGCCCTGCAAGAGGAATTCGCTGAGGGATTCTTTTTAGCAAAGCAATTTTATGTTTCAGCCCTCCATCAGGAGATGAAGAACACATCACAAGAACACACTGGTCTTTCTTGAAGCCTATAATTGGTCCTGGGATTGAATTGTCTAATTCAGAAAAAGCTATTGTAAACATTTCTAAGGAGAATCTACAGTTAGGGGCTTGAAGCATTCGATAACAAATATGAATGGGTTTGACTGATGGCGCTGACAAAAAAATAAGTTTTTATGAGTCTCCAGAGGAGCCTGGGTAGAGACAAGCAGGATGTACTGTTATACAATAAATACCACTGAGACTGAGGGAAGACTCCTTTGTTCAGTTGTACCGACGGCAGGATTACACTGGCAAATCCATGCAGGTGTTACAACCTGTTCAGAGGAACACGAAATGCAACATGACAGGAAACACGAGCCTCCATGTCTCTGTCTCGGGCACTTTCCCTGCTGTTTGAACCTAATTTGTTTATTTGGGCGGGTAAGTAAGTACAGCACGGTTTGTTGACTGCTAAAAAAACATAATTGAGTTGTGGCCGTGCAGGATGAAGCTGCATCTGGTTATCTTGTTATCTCGCAGGATTGAATATTTTTCCTTGATGTCAGACAACCTTCTGATCTCTCCAACAAACAACTGGCGCTCTGATTACACTGATGTGTGATCTCCTGATGGTCCCGGAATCTTCAACAGCGTTTTATTATCCTGTGAAAATGCAAAGTCAGTTTGTTCTGTTGCTGAACAAACACGGATATCTATTGAAAGAGTAAATCATATTATTCAGATTGAGAGTGAATCGTGTACAAAACAAAATCAGCTCATGTTTCCGAAATGAGGCACCGCTGCGCCATCACTGTGAAATCACATCTCGGTTCTTTATCGTTATATGTTTAGATTCTGTGGCTATGACATAAAAACAGGAACTTCTTTATTAGAATAATTAACCCTGAGAATCACTATTGGGAATATTGAGCTCCCTATACCTCAGTAAATTACATTGAGTTACATTTATAATATTTTCTCACACCCCTCATTATGGCATAGACTCAGATGATTAGTTGAGCTTGAACTATATGTAATGTCTCTTATGTGTGTGTGTGTTTGTGTGTGTATGTGTTGTGGCCCTGCTTGTTAGCGCCATGCAAGAAGCAAGGTACACTTTTTTAATTACAGCTCTCAGATAATTTAGAGGAGGAGAGGGAGAGTGAGTGGGGAAGTCGTGGAGGAGGGTTAGTTTAATCTCACAGTTCGTTTCACCCATTGCTTTTGGTTTTATACTTCCTTTTAAAGACATAAATCAAGTATCATCCCGGAGAAAGGCCCCAGAGAGGGAGGAAGAGAGCGAGACCGAGAGAGAGAGAAAAAGCGAGAGTGTGAGATGAGCAGCAGTCGTTATATAATCACATAATCAGATTATAAGTACATTAGCCATCATTTCCCTCTCTGTGATAAGAGGTAAAAGCACGATGGAGTAAATATAGGGGGGGGGGCCTTGGAGCCGACCAACCATCGATGTGAATAAACAAATTGGGTCACAGAAGCATGAGTGTGTGTGTGTGCGTTTGTGTGCGTGAATGTGTGATTATGCATCAAGTGAATAAATGTTTGTGTTTGTCTCTTAAGTACATCTGCTCTCAGTGACTTCACAGTGTTTACCAGCTGCTCGCAGTTGGAGCATCCATAAATATACAAATAACTCATGAATTCATTCATTTAGTCCCATGTATGTCTGGCTATCGAATCTTAATATTAAACTGCCGCCTGTGTCGAACTGTGTGTGTGTGTGTGTGCGTCTCTCTGTATAAATTACGATGAATCATGTGTTTACAGGAAGAAGGAAACCGGATAAATTCCGCTCTCCCTCCTTTCAAACAAGTCTCGCAGGAAAATGTGGAAAGGAGAAGTTAAAAAAAAACATAAACAAGAGATGCAACTCAAATAAAACTTTCTGCTGGATGTTTGGTAGAAAAGGAATAAAACATGGAGAACTTTACTTTTCTTTCCAGGACACTAATTTCCTTTTAAGGCGATCCTTTCTGGGGATTTTTATTCACAATTTGCCTAAAAACAAGCTTAAAACGAACCCTGCAAATCAAAGAGTTTCCAGTTATTTATACACACACAAGTTATGTGTTATCCGTCGCTGGCTTTGACTTTCTTAGCGTCCTCCATCGGCCCAATTGGGAAGTTTAAGTAATGGGAAAGGGAAAGAAGAAGAAAGAGGGTCTTGTTTAAAGGGAAAAACTTTTTTCCTTGATTTGTGCAGGAGCAAGAGGCTGATAGAAGAGTCAGGGGAGCTATAAGCAGAGGTGGGGGTGGGGGGTGGGGGGGTGGGGATGCTGCTTTGTGTTGCAAACCAGTGTAGGCTGCAGGACTTTATAAATAGCCACGGATATGCATCATCCACTCCGGGCTGTATTCTGCTCTTTTCATGTATGGTTGTGGGTAGAATTTTGATTGTTTTGGAAAACGGCGTATTCAGACGGCTTTGTTTGTGTGTATGTTTGCATGTACGTGTCGTCTTTATGGGGATAAAATCAAGTCCTCGTAACGGATCAATGCATTTGAGAGGGTGGACATGTTTTAAGTTTATGGTTAAAGGTTTAGCTTAAGTTCAAGTTGGGGAAAAGGATGATTTTCGAGTGCAAGCTAATGACTCATCATTGCATGGATGGATTTTCACCAAACTTGAGATTTTGAACTTTTATACAACTGTTATAGTTTCTGTAGAAGTTTAGACGACACACTGCAGTCGAGATTTGTAAGCTTGTTGCATGAGCGTGCACGATCCAATCAGCAGCTACCGAGCTAATGCTGAATCCTTCCCAACTTGCAAAAGATGGTAAAAATCGTAATGTGTGTTTTAATGGCCACTGAGGCTGTGGCTGCTAATGGTCAAAGTGAGTGTGACGGACACAGTGTGAATAGGGGATAGAGAGGGAGAACAAACCAAAGAGCGCTCTCCTCCTTTGTGATGGCATTAGGTTACAACTTTTGAAACTGAACTGTGGACGCTGCGATTTAGTTTGAAGCAATAACAACACAACAAATTGTGTATCTGTACACACGGCTCTCGCACTCTCTCATACGGGGGAGATGACTCTTTGGTAATTTGGTATCACCTCCCTACTAATCGCCTACTGGGTTAGGGAAGGGTCAGGTTTAAGTTCAGGCTATTTCTATGGTATGCATGCAATAGATATGGTTAAAGTTAAAGTAACACAATGTCCCCGGTCATGTCGAGTCATGGAGACAAGACTGTGTGTGCCCTGGCCTGTGTGTGTGTGTGTGTGCGGGTGTTAAGTGCATATGTGTGTTTCTATGCATGGAGAGAGGGGAATATCCATGCGAGTGGGTATCTTCACACCCTGGCCACAAACAGGAGTGTTAAAACCTCTCAGACAGCACTTTCACTCCTCTCCCCTCCATCTCGCTCTCTGCCACTCACTCCATCCTAGAGGACATGTTCTGAGACATTTACACCCTGGTTCTGTCTGTGTGATATTTCCTCCCTCCTGTCCCCCGCCTCCTACGATGCCTGTTCCCCCCCCCACTGGCCTCTGTTCTCTCTTCTCCAAACATGCTTTCAGACACCACGCACACCTCCACCACCCCTTCCATGTCCTCTGCTGTCGATTCCCCAAAATCTGATTCTTCTGGACTCAAATAAAGTTCTTTAGCAGAAGCCTCATATTTTATAGGTTTATTTGTCAAGAACTGGATAAAAAATGACCACAAACAGTCGTGGAGCAGAAATTGTACATTAACATTTTGCCAACAGGATGTTTACCTGGCTGTAACATTGTCATCCATCCACGTTTGGTATTTTCATGAGCACATTTCATTATTTATAAAATGAGGTTTGTGGCTTTAAACATGGTCTTCACCCTACAGGTATTTCAGCCCTGTGTTCTTTGTAAGTAGCATTAGCTGTTGGCAACACTCCCCATTCTCTGCAATGTTTTCCATTAATTACCCAGACTGTGGCAGCTCGCCACACTTTAATTTGTCCTGCTACAGTTTCAAAATCAAATTAAACCAATTTGGACTGGACATGGGAAGCACCGGGAGAAATCCTGCCAAAAAAAATATCCATAACGTGTTTACCGTCCTCGAAGGCAGAACTCACCATAACTTCGGTAGTTTTCACTCTAGCTGTGTGACATGCTCAGTGGTTCACATGCAATTGGTTTGAAAGTATTTAAATTACCCCACTAGGGACAGGACTTTTCCTCCGTGCTCTTACATGTGGAGGCAACTACACAGGCAATTTAGAAAAGATGTAAGTTCGAGAAAGTAAAGACTTCATATTTGCCCTAAGAAGAAGGAGAGTGAAGTGATGTCCGCCATTAGATGAAGATGTGGAAAGGCTTCATGAAGTTTGTGGCAGCAGTACAGTGGTGACTCGGCTAAAGGCTGTTTAGGGTTTAGAGGTTCTGGACTAATAGCTGGGTGTGTAGCCTACTTAGCCCAGTCAATGACAAGGTCGTCTGAGGCCTCGGCCATCACGTCCTCTCTCCCTCATACTAATCCAAAAAACTTTAAACTGATTTATTAATCTCTCTCTCATTCCCAACTCTCTCTCTCTCTCTGTGTGTGTGTATGTGTGTGTGTGTGTGTGTGTGTGTATGTGCACACATGTGTGTATGCGCCCTAAAGGCCCAGGGCAGAGTACAAGCTGTGTGCTTAACTCTGGTCTCAGTTAAACTCTACTGGATTAGCCCCTGTCCTCTCCTCTCGTCACCCTCTTACCCTCCGTCTCCTCCGTCCCAACAGCTTCTCCTCTCTGAGGCCACATCTGTCTCCGCTGCCATTTGTATGTATTTATTCACACTTACTGCAGCAAACAGATTCCTCTCTCTCTCTCCTCTCTCCTCCTCTCTCTCTCTCTCTCTCCTCTCTCTCTCTCCTCTCCTCCTCACTCTCCTCTTCTCTCTCTCTCTCTCTCCTCTCTCTCTCTCCGACATATGGCAGTGTGATATCCACAGCCGCAAGGCTCTAATTTATTTAGCTAACGATCTACACCACCTCCCTGAATGCAGAATGAAGGTCTAGTCTCTCCCTCTCTCCCTCTCTCCTCATTCCCCTCTCTCTGTCTGCCTCCCTCTCTTTTTTACGCTGTCTAACGCTGTCCGCTTCACCTGTTGTTCCATGCATGTAAACGAGCTCGCACACCTACACATACACACACACACACACACACACACACGCACACACTCTCCCTCTCTCTTGTTTAATCTAATTAAGCAGGAACATGTTTTGTCAAGCAGGCTGTAAATACTGAGACTGTATTAGTGGAATGAAATTAGTAGCTGCTCTGTGTGTGTGAGTGTGTGAGTGTGTGTGTATGCGTGTGTGTATTTTGTCTCTACATATTTGTGTTATATTTCTTACTAAAGAATGTGTGCATGCGCAGATTTCTGTTAAGCTGCATGTGTCGGATGTTAATTGCTACAGGCTTTTGTGCTGGTTGCATGACTCAACTAATGAATCCAATACAATATTTTTGCACCCTGTGTACAAGTATGTTTATAAAAATGTGTGTTAATGAGCGAAGATGCTCTGCAGTATGTCGGGCTAATATGAGAGGATCAGAGCAGATTTTTGTTTTTTGTGTCTCTGCTCGACTGCTCTCCCTGCAATCTGTCGTTCCTTCTCACATCGTCTCTCACATTCACAACTTCACACACGTAACCATCTTCTGCCGCCGCCGCCACTTCTCACTCTAATCCCCCGAATCAACATATTGGTCGGAAAGCTTCATTAGAACCAGGCTGATTTCTAACTCCTCTCCCGAAGAGGTCAGAGACAAGTTTGGGCCCCGTGACGGAGAGCTGGCCCCCTCTCCAGTAGCTATAGCAACAGAGTCACCCTTGGACCAGCTGGTGAATCTGTGTAGGGATGGGGATTGGTTGTTAGTGTCAGTTTAGCTCACATCAAATTATAGTGGACTGCAAGTTCCATTAGTCGTTATATTCACCAGATTACTGATGATGCTCTCCCGGGAGCTGTTAAAGAATTATTAGAGCCTGTATTTGTATGGAAGTGTCATTGAGTATATTGGTTAGACTCTTTCTCCTCTTCTTTGTAGTGGGTGTGTGTCTGTGTGTGTCTGTGTGTGTGTGTGTGTGTGTCTAAGTAGGCCAGTGTAGCAGTTTAGTTTGAGTCCAGCTCCTAAGAGGCAGCTTAATAAATTGCTTTTTCCCTGCATCAAATCAGGGGAGAGATATGTGATTGGGAACTATTTTCTAGAATGTGTGGGAGATGGGCTGTGAGAGGTGTGCATGCATTTACTCGTGTGTGTGGTTGTGTGTGTGTGTGTTTGTGTTATTTGCGTCAGCCTCAGAATTGAATTGTATTCAGCCTGTTTTTTTTATTCCCCAGACCCCAATGAGTTAGGTGTATATAAAGCTTCCCTGTAAAAGGCGAGTGCCAAGGCAGAGCTTCTCTCACTTTCCCGAGCCGTATTAGTCTTTTCACGAACCCCCTGTGCAGTGGCATCCTTTGTTTTGTTTGGGTTTAACTCCTTCCCCTGCCTTTAAGTGACATTTATATCCATGTCTTTAAATGAGGGGAAGTGTCTGTGCATGTGTGTGTGTGTGTTGGTTTCAGTGAGGGTCTAGCAAAAGTCCGAGAGAGACAAAGCAATCAGCTAAGTGTTGTCTTCACTCCCAGTTCAACCCATCCGATCATTTTAATTTGTTTATTACAACCAGGCTGCGTTAACTTTTGCTCAAGTAAGGATTCCTGCACATTTCTGCTGCACCAGACGTGTGTGTCTGCTAATTTCCGTTACCTCTTAAGGAGTGTGTTTGTGTGTTATCTATCTCCTGATGTGTATTTCTATTCAAGTGCATGTGTATTTATCTGCAAATCTGAGTTGCAGAGTTCATTAGCTGTAACAGTAACACTATACTTTATTGTTTACTCCGCGATAGTGAACGCTTTTATTGGAAGACTAATTAGCAGTATAGATAGCGAGTGTGTATTTGTGTGTGTGTGTGTGTGCTTTTAGTGTATTTATTACCCAATGTAACTGAATGACTGCCTCATTCCTTTAACCATTGTTGTCAGTGAAGATTGTTTTCACTGGCTTCTATTCTTATTGTTTGTGCTGGTGTGCATATGCCAGCGCTCCCCGAGGGTGTGTGTTTGTGTGCATGTGGATGTGTGTTGTGTGTGTGAAAGTCAGAATGTGGGGCAGATGCAGATCAATGCATTTATTAGCAGTTATATTGATCCAGGGCTCTGTTAAGTCGGCTAAACGCTGATCAAAAAGTCCTCTGATATGTTACGGGCTCATAACCCGCCCCTCCCCAATGCGTTTACTGTCTCCATCGTTCTTCTTACTATCGCCGTGAACCGGGCTGAAATGTGAAACTCGAATTTTCTAACGTAGCTCGTATGATATTACTGCAGGCAGCTGAAATATTATATGAGTACAATAGGTTTTCCAATAATCCAGCGATACAGGGCATTCTTTTCAATTTATTTCAGACAAGGCTTGTTGCAGCGTTGACTCAAAAAGTTGCTGGAAGTTATTTTGAGTTACAGCGCCCACTGATATGCACAGTGTTTGGTGTTCTTCCTGTCAAAGGCAGACACACACACACACAACACACATACACACAGATACACACACATACACACACTGCCTAACCTCTGGCCAGGGTCCCATCCAAGGTATTAGGGGGTCTTAAGAGGCAGAATTCACTAATGACTTCCTTTATCTCCTACACACAGCTTTAGACCAGATCACTGAGGCTGTACACACGCACATGCACACACACACACACACACACACACACAAACACACACTCGCAGTATTTATTTTTTAGCAACACATCTGATTACCCTAATGGCCTCTCTAATAACCCTTCCATACCAGACGTGAGAAGATGTGCTAAAGGTCTCCTGCTCATTAGACACGCGTTGTGACTTTGTGGTTTCCACCGCTCTCCCTAAGCTTTTTTGTTTTGTTTTGCAAATTCACCTTAAAGGTAGAGAGGGACAAGTAAAATGGAAGAGAGATGTGGAAAAACACAAAGAGCATTGGGGATTTTTGGGAAGCAGCCCAGGCTTCTGTTTAAGCAGCTAAGGCAGGATTTGCAGTAAATAAGTCGGGTTTGGAAGATGGGACTAAAAGATAGAGAGAGAGAGAGGTAGTGACAGATTTGGGTGGATGAAGGAATGAGGGAAGTTAAGCCTGGTTGCTCATCTAGGGAGCTCTAAATACACACACACACACACACACACACACACACACACACACACACACACACACACACACACAGAGTCGTATTTGGATGCACGCAGTGAGGGTGTGATTCCCGGACATTTAATTTACAACCCTTTGGACTTGTTTAATGATTTGTAGCCACCCAGCTTCATATGTTCTTTGTTAACCTCCCACCTCCGCTCTCCAGGGACAGTTTCCCCCCCCTGTTTGGGGAAAATTGCTCTGCCAACTCCCTGCTTTGAGCCCTGTCACCACATGCCACGGCGGGGGGCTTAGATCAGATAGACCATCTGGCTTCATATCACATATACACATTCCTCTGTGTACGGGCTCGACCATCAATATCTCTTCATCACAGAGCAGACAAGCTGAAGTGTGTGTGAGTGTTTGCAGGTCTGCCTGGATGTGAGGCGTGGACACCTGCTCTCAGAGTTGTACACGCTTCATCAAACCACAAACAGCCTCCTGTGTCAGGAAGTCTCTCGTTCCTGCTTCTCACTTTCCTTTTCCTTTCCATTTTCCCCTCCCGGCACTCTGCCAGTTGTTTGAGCACATTTTCTAGTTGCAGTTTTGGTGCAGACAGAAAATGTCCCAATCACTTGTCAAATGTGAGCAATCTGTATCCTGCCTTCTATCTCAGGACTCCTCTATGATTGCTCGTCTCTGTCTTCGTGCCGGAGGGGGTCATGATAACTCTAATGCTGCCGCCTGATCGTGACTGATGAAAAGAGAATATCAGTTGGTTCCTTCACATGTGTAGGCTCAACTTGGGCAGCCTAGAGTCCTGCAAAGGTAAAACAAGATCCATTGGCTTCAATTTGAGTTAATTTTATATAGAACAGATTGTTTCACTCCTTTTAAACCAAATTTAGCTGCACGTGTTTGAGTTGTGTGCATTTTAGTAACAGAGATAGGCTTCTTTGTGTCTGCTCTACAGGGGTTAATGTCATATTGTAGGTCTGCATGTGAGCAGGGGACAACAGGTGACAGAAACCACCCACAACCACCAGTAAATTGTCAACCTGTGGGAAAAAGGAGCTTTCCATTGGTGGAGTCCAGCAGTCATCAGCATGCACATTATTTACCACTGCAAACAAGGTTGATGTTTTCACCCCTTGAATTTGTTTTAATGGATTTTGCATTTGCAAAAATCTCCAAAAAGGCATTTCCTCAAATCTTGGTGGGACATAAATCAATCAATTAAATTCTGATATGATTCCACAAACGACTTTCACCAATTTCCAATTTTTTAGGGGATATAAACCTATGAGTGTTAATTTTGGTGCGGATACAAATCAAATTGTATCATGTATTTACCAAGACTTCATGCATGACTCATGCAGCCGTTGTTGTAGATCAACAGCTGTGTTTTCTAACAAGAGCCTGAAACTTATTAACTAAAGTTTCTCTGACCACATGAACATTTGAAAAAGTGTCTGTTCCTTAGGTGAATGTGTCCGGCCCCAGCTGTTGTAATTAAAGTGACAGCGGGTTCACAGCAAATCTTTAGACAGTGTTCAACCTTAATTTTCCACTCGAGCTATCATAGGGCATTATTGCTTGGATAATTAGTTCAGAGTAATTGATTAGGAAGTTGAGAGAAAATTAATCACTGGTGATTTTTGGGGAAAAGCGTTTGCCGCTTCTTTGTTTTTATATCTCTCTCCTAAATTGAAAATCGGGCAATTTGAATCAACCAAGCTAAATTTCACATTTAACTCATAGTTATGCAACTATCTTGAGTTATATCTGTGTTATATCTTTAGTAATGTAAGTCTAACGAGTTCATTCTTACGAGCAGTGCTAAGATTATTGTCTTTTGTCCGAGACCCACTTAAGAGCAAGATCTCCCATTTAGAGATGTGACGGATGAAAAAGTGAGAATATAATTAAAACTGTGTGCTGGTTCTTGTCTGGTTACACAAAGCCACAGCTCTGTATCCAGTTGGCACAAACTGTGGCAGAGCAAGTGCAAAAATTAGCCACAATTGAAGTCCTGAGTGCTGAAAACACAGTGGATCTGTGGCGGTCCAGCAGGGTCAGTGAAGGCAAAACCTAATTAGATATTGGCTGAATGTAGCTCGGGCAGCTCGGATATTAGGCTGCCTCAGCATCCTTCACAGTCATTATAAACTCACCAAGAGAGACCAGCTGCTATGGCCGACAGTTCTGCGATAGTCCGTCTCTGTGTGTGTCCACGTTCAGAGACGGTCTCTAAACGCTGGAGTGAGAGTCTGAGAGACCTCGGCTAGTTACGCGAACACCCCGATGTCCCTGTGATGGGAAATTGAAAACTGTGATCCTATGTCCTCTGCCTTTTCTCTCTCTCTCTGTCCGTCCCTCTGAAGCTGACACATATCTTGATGAGACAATGGAAAAGAACACACACACACACACACATACATACACACTTGTAAGCTCAAGTACTCACACAGAAAACCTGCTATTTTTCAATCTTTCTCCTGTAGACCAGGTCCAGCACTCGCAGCCCTAGGGTGCCCATTCATGGCTTTAAACCTGCACTGATTTGTGTGTGTGTCTGTGTGTTTCATTGAGTCTGCATCTTTGTGTTTCTGTTTCCGTGTGTGTGTGTGTGTGTGTGTGTGTGAGCGCACTCCAGGGGGACCGCTATCTGATCCATTGAGATGAATGGCCTGTCTGTAGCTCCTCTATACAGCTGACACTATCAAATAGCCGCTGCCTTTCCCTCTCTTTTACTCTCTCGCTCCGCTTTCCCATCGCCTATCCCCTTTGCCCACCGGTCTCCCTTTGCCCCATCTCACCCCTCATTTGCTGTTTACAAGCAGAGCGAGGGATGACTGGCATTTCATTTTTTTGCAGGAGAGAGGAGCAACAAAGATCAAGAAGATAGGAAGAATAGAACAGAGGGAAGAGGCAGAGAGATTCAAAGACGGAGAGGTGGAGGAGGCCTCTCTGTCTGCCAGCATCTGTTGCTGCGGGGCAGAAACAGGAAGGTGTGTGTGTCTGTGTGTGTGTGTGTGTGTGTGTGTGTGTGTGTGACAGGGGAAGCGCGATAGTCAGGATTAATTCAGACAGACCATTTGATGCATGAGTGATTCTAGTCTCCCTGTTTCTCCTACTAATTTCTTAGTCTTTCTGATCCTCCTTCACCTCCTCTCTCTTAACCTGTCTCTTCATTTTCTCTGTCCATTTATCAGCCATTCCGACTATTAATGATTGTTATTATCATCTTGATGACTTTGTTTTTACAGTCAGCTGTTGAGACCTCGTCTAGGAGTTAAGTCATGGGCAGATATTTGTCAGGTTGAGGAATGATTTACCAGCTTTTATATTTTTACTAAAAAACGCTCAGAAAGATTGAGCACAAACATGATTCACTATTTATAACTAATGGCAAATTGAAAACAAAACTTGATGGAGTTTGACAGATGAAAGACACCAAATTAAATTCACCAGTGTTTAACTAGGTATTAGGTACTTCAAGTTCAGTTTCAAACCCATAGACTGTTTTTAAAGATGGACGACATCATGGTTAGCCAAAAGTGAAGCCTTTAAAAAGTGTCTTCATCCCCCCCTGGTGGCTGGCTGCAAATAACGCCATTGTCGCAAAGTGGAAGCGATCTGTCTGGATAGTGGTGGGACGTGGAGACGCATTGTCCATCTTAACATACAGTCTTTACTTTAGGTCAGGGTTAAACCAGGTACTAGGTATTTTAATTTCCATGCTCAACGAGCCTTTAACTGTCGGAAGGAGTTGTGTCAGTATTTAAGAAACTGTACTTTAATGAGGCTGGCATTTAGGTCCGGACCCTAATAGTCCTGTGTCTGTTCCCCAGCAGCTGAATGTGGTCGAGCTCAGTTCAATCATTGGTTTCTGTTTCCCCGCAGTGATTCAACATCGGCTGTCTCCAGTCTTAGTCCTGTATGCGGAGTTGGAGGCTACGCCTCATTAGGAAACATTAGCAGCTCAACTGGGCAATAATAACAGCTCCATAAATCACACTGTTCCAGCATATAGGTCTTACTAGTATTATGGGCCGTTACGATTTCTATTCCACAGGTAACACTGCAGGTCAGTATACTGGTCAATCCACTGCTGTTAGCGGCAGACGGGCGATGGTGCCATTGTTTGTGATGGATTCATTTCTTCGTGTTTACTACCTCCATTTTCCAGCAGCTCTCTTGCGGCTCTGGGCTGTTTTCCAAACATCATTCCTCTGAATGAGTCTCAGAATCACCCACAGTAACAGTACAGTATCGTTCCCAGCTCAACTTTATTGGCAGATTGTAAATTAATAGAACATCTACTTTGAGACTAATTGTTTTGTATCTATTTAATTAGAGAGGAACTTAAAACCCTTTTCACGAGTTTGTGTGTGTGTGTAGGAGTACGGCACTGTACTGGTGATAATCTGTGGTGCTGTACTGGGACTTGTATTCCTTGTCTTCTTTTGATTGTCAGACACTAATCCACTCTCTGTCTTGTGCTCTCTCCTCCTTCTCTGTCCTCTCTTTCTCTCTCTGCTGCTTTTTTGCAGAATAATACTCGTGGGACGCTGCCCATACGGTTCCACCTTTGTCTCTCGTTCAGCTTCTATTCTACTTGATCATTTCATTGCCTATTATTTTAGTGTTCAGTGTCTTCACGCCTCTGCTGCTCCAGTCATTTCTTTTCATATTCCCCATCTGAAATGAATGAAGAAACAATTGCGGCTTTGTGTTGCTGTTCTCTAGTTGCTCAATTATTATTCTGGATGTGCGTTTGCTTTATTGAGAAACCGGGTGTGCCTCTGACAGGCACCTTATTAGATGTTTACCTGTAGTGTCCTAATTAATCATTCACAATGCAGCTCGTGTCTTTAATTAAGCTCACACTCGGATGCTGTTGTCACAGTCGAGCTTTTCTGACGGTTTTAAAAAAGAGGCAGAAAAGCGTCTCTGCCACCGTCCTCCGCTCGGCTTCGATCCGCTCTGCAGCTGACAGGTAATTTATGAGAGAGAGGAGGAGGGGGCTACTCTGACACAGACCTGGCGTCAGCAGACACACACACACACACACACACACACACACACACACACACACACACACACACACACACACACACACACACACACACACACACACACACACACAGACAAATCATCACCTTGTCTGTGTAACTGATGTTTCAGTTCAGAGGTCAATGACCAATACCTGACCTCTCTTGATACCTCAGATTACGTGTGTCTGTGTGTGTGTGTGTGTCCTGCTATCGGTGTGTGTGTGTTTGTGTGTGCTGCTGTCTGTGCTGGGAAAGGGTAATCAGTTTCCGTGTAGGGGTGATTTAATCTGTGGCTCACGTGCACAGGATGGATTCATCACAGGACAGCTAGATCACTGTCACCTACATACAAAGAGGAGCTGATTCATATGAGGTTAAATGATTGGTCGAATGGACCGAGCGGTGGCATTGACCCTGAGGTCACCATGGCGACTGCCCTCCTCCTACAGTCTTTGTCTCTTTGATGGTGCTCTGTCATTTCACATCAGTCTGGACTCACACCTCCACTGATTCCTTGTTGCAACACAGTTTAAATCATTGTCCAACAATTGGGAGAACAAGGCTGTGTGTGTTGAAGTATTGAAAGCACAAGGTGAAGGTGATAAAGGTCTTTAAGGTTTTGTTATAGACCTAAAGATGCACAACATGCCGCAATCGTGCATTTTTGTTGTCATTGGTTTCACTCACCAATCATGAGTCTCACATGAAACTCTGATTGAATGGGGCCAGGGGCTAAAACTGTTTCGTTCGACACTGTTCTTGTATGTTGTTTTTCTATCGTGAGTTGTTGTGCAGCGTATGTGTGTGTTTGGTGTGTTTATGTCTCTCGACTCACGTTGCTCTCTGGGTAGTGCAGAGCGCAGACTGTGTGTATGCATCTTTTTGTAGCCTGCACATCTATTGTGTTTTGAGTATATGCTAATGTATTTATCTCACTGCATCCAATCCGGTTTTTCTGAACTGAAACCTTGAGATATTTATTTTTGGCTTATGTTTTTGTGCTAGCATGTGTGTGTTGTATGGGTTGTGTGTTTAAATTTGCATGTTTGTGTGAAGAGAAAGGTGTTTCCACCGAGAGATCCAGGCCTTAAGTCAAAATGATAAAATAACAGTCTTTGTCTCGCCACATTTTACGGAAAGACCCTCAATGTGAATTTGTTTAGTGCTTTTTCTTCCTTCTTTCAACGCACACACACACACACACACACGTTTAGTTTAAAACACACACTCAACCTGACCCAAAAAGCACAGGATAAGAAGCGAGGGCTCGAGAGGAAGTGAAAAGAGAAAATCAGTGTGGATGTGTAGCCGTTTAAGACTCTTTAGTTCTTTATTTTTCTAATTAGACCATGACACAATGGCACAATAAAGGCGTTTTCTTGCTGTGGGGCTGTTTGTCCTTTGTGTGTTTGTTTGTGCTCCTTAGCACACCATGGGATTTATTGTATTTTTGTCCTTTGTTCGATAAGACAGCATAATAACCTTTACTCGTGTATATGCTAATTTACTTAGGTTTTCTTTGTCTTCTGGAACATATTCCCCTGCTCCTGCATGTTCGTGCCTGAGTGCATTGTACGTTCAAGCACACAAGCATATATACTGCATCACCACATGTGCTGCAGGCGGGATTGAAGGCAGGCTCTTGACATTTGCTTTATCAGGCAAGCCTCAACCTTCTTTCATGTCAATTAAGGCAATTAAGAGATTAAGTATGTGAATGGAGATTAGCATGAATTACCATATCTGAGGGAGGGACTGGATTACTTCCTCTAGTCCCTCACTTGCTCACACTGCTTCTCTTTGCTGTATCTTATCTCGAAGATTTTAAAACATAGAAAGAGATTTCTTAGGATTTCACTGTGATTGTGTCCTCAAAGGGACAAATGAGATATGACCAGTGGCACTGGTTCATCAGAACAGCTGGATCTTCCCTGGATGTTTCCCGAACTCCCCCCACTGTGCTGTTGACTTCTAAGACTGGCTTACTGTCAGCAAACTCATGGTTTAGTGCGTCCTCGCCTGCCTCACACACACTCAGGAGAAGGAGAACACTCTGTCACTGCTCTTACCGAGCGGCGGAAAGTCGCTAATGATCATCATGCTGTTATTATAATATTTCAACATGCCTGCTTCTGCCAACACGCTGGTGAGCCAGTGATTAGCTCTGATCACAAAAACAGACCGAGGCTCTGAATCAAACGCAGGGAGCGCTGCAGAAAGAGATGATCCAGGAGATAACAAATTGGAATAAAGATGACTCTGGCATTAGCTGGCTGACTGATTCACTGGCGCTGCATCGGCTGGAAAAGTTTGCAAACAACAGTTTCATTTTCACATATTCTCTGTCTTTAGTCAAACTGGGTTTTAGCTTTTCCACCAGTATCGTCATCTCTTTAGTTTCCCAGCTGTCAGCAGTTTAGGCTGCTGTACAGTAATGAAGCCTAATTTATTCTTTCACACAAATTTGAATTTTTCATGTGCATCCACCCCCCCACTCCCCCCAAATTGTTACTTGATAGCAATGTGATCTATCGCAGTAGGAGTGTGAGTCTGATGTACTTTTTCAAAACTTCTTGTCAAAAGACCCATTATGAAACAGAATGCAGCCCTGAAGCAGTAATATGTCTCCCACTGGTGAGGGGGAAAAAAAAGAACACGTCAAGAGCCGGAAGAATTTCTCAAGCTGAGTCTGGTGCTGAGGGATCGCTGCGAGCTCTGCTTCATGATGTCAGCAGCACAGTCGGATAGAATCCCCGACAGCACGCGACAAAACAAAAGGGTCTAATTAACACGGCCATGAGGATCAATTGGCATTAAAGAAAGACACAATACAAATACACACATGGAGAAGCGTCATCTTTAGACATATGTTCACATCTCTAGCACTTCTGAAATGTTTTTATATAAAATCATACCTCTTTTTGTCCCTTTGTCTTGGATTCATAAGTGACATCTAAATATCTTTGTCTGTAAACTTTATAGACTAAACCTGAAGGTGATTTATTTAACAACTGATTGATATTCAATAATGTCTTATAACATTTTTGGACAATAACGGTCTTTAGGTGACTCAAATGCATTGAACCGTATTTCATTGTGCTTTTTCACGAGCGCTGGCGGTCGGCCAAATGGAAAACTACTCAACAAACTTCAACCGAAATTCATTGAGTCGTTCCTCACATGGCGTTGAGAGGCTGCAGGAGGTAACAGGCCTCGAGGCAGGCTTGTGTTAGAGAACAAACTTTACCTCCAACCAAATAGTACAACTGGCCATATTTTGATAGAATACAGAACTGCCACATTTCAACCAGCTGCCACCGAAGCAGCCTGTTGAACAGAAGTTCACTAATGTAAGAAATCAAACTTTTCAATTTAGAGCTAAACCTGTTAACATGCGTGTATGTAAATCAAACTTTTAATCGTCCATCTTTATAGTTTCACTTCATCGTTTTGGTCCAATCATGTTCGATAAAGGTTAGTGTCACTTAATTAGCTCATGATGGATAATAACTTTGACCTTTCCGACTCAGACCTGTAGATTTGGAGAATCATTACAGCCCCATGGCACGGTGGTGCAGTGGGTAACCCACACCTCCCAGTAGCTAGAAGCTCCTTGATGGCCTCTGTGTGAGTGGTTTTTAATCTCCTCGTGTCTGCATGGGTTTTTCTCCAGGTGCTCTGGCTTCATCCCAGAGACATGCAGCTTAGGTTAATTGGAGACTAATTGCCCAGTGGTTGTTTGTCAGCGCTGAGATACACTGTCGACCTCTCCAGGATGTACCCCGCCTCCCCCCTGCCCAGTGCCACCTGGGAACTAAGATTGGCTCCATCTCCCATACAACTGTCAAAGGATGGGTGGGGTAGATAATGGATGGATGGAGAGATTACAACCCCTCGTCCCAATTATATAATCTTCAACCACGTGCACCTCAGAGTAAACCCTATATGTTAGAAATGCTTCGTTGACATCTGGGAACATGATGGCTTCTTTTCTGCAGCTACAATCAACACAAACTTTAAAACATTCATAACTTTCACACTGGCATCGTTGTCAAAAACAGGCTGCACCCCCTTTCGTCTCTTGAAGAGAAACATATCATCGAGGGACCCTGTGACTTTGCTGAATGTTTGTTTGCACCCACAAGTTCTTAAGCAGATAAGATGCTCATGTCTGGGAAGGATCCCCCTCAGTGCTTTTCCCATCTCCCAAAATGTCTGGCCTTTGATTTACACCCAACCAAGCATCTCCAGACTTTGCCTTTTGATGAAATCACTGACAGGGGGTTTAAATGCTCGCTTGTGTTTCCAAGAAAAGAAAGATGTGCTCATTTTCGCAAATTTAACTGAACTGACTGAACCGGTTCCTTTTCATTGTTTGACTGCTTCTTTCAAGGCCTGTTTCTTTACCCTCGTCTATTCGTCTATTTTTTGCCGTTTGTTTTCAAGTCCTGCCGAACCGAGAGCTAAAGTGCTGCTGTCAAACCAAAATAGAAGCCTGAGAGAGGTGGTTCACACCTGTCACAGATACAATCTAAAGGAGACATTTTTATAGAACCCCCCCTCCCCCCCTGTGAAATGTAGATTCAAAATAAATCGGGGAAAGGGATGCAGCACGGAGAGTATTGTCATTTTAGCACACTGTGACCACGGGAATCCGTCTCTTTAACCTTAATGATTTAACAACTGATCCTTCGTGTGGGTACAGGCTTGAGATGGAGCCGGAGTACGAAGTGGTCATTTTAGCACCTCCTGCTATCCCGTCCATCTCTTAGTAATAACCTCTAACTTCAATGATTCATAGGAATAAGGCATAAGAACCCACGCACAGATTCACCTGCATATAAACTCCCCCTGTCAGGGCTTCCGACTCTCCAGAGTGCTTTTATCTGTGAAAAGAGTCCATGCAACAACCTCCTCCCTATGATTTCACTGCCACTTCTGTGCTTCATTCCTGCCATCTCACACTTTACTTTCTCTAACCTATCATTACATCATGAAGTAGCCCTCTGACAAGTAGAAGACACGTGTGTGTCTGTCAGTGTGAGGTGCTCCAACAGTCCACAAGCCTCATCTCCTAATCACCTGCGGAATTGATTGTGTTGCCTTTGCCATCCATCACCCCAGGGACCCGCCTTGACCACCTTTTTATACGAGTATGCATATGAGACCTTTTCCAACGATATGCAGGGCTCTCGCCTTTCTGCCTTGTGCTGCTGTCTTTAACTTCCTGGACACATACGCACAACTCACATACACAGCACATGTTGGGTCTGCAGAAACACACACACGTACACATACACACACACACACATAGGCACAACTTGATTCATTTTGCTCTTGCACATGTTTCATGTACAATGCAGCATGAGTGATGTGAAGTGTGTGTGCTTTGTGTTCTAACGAGGATAGGTGGGCATGTGTGTGTGTGTGTGTGTGTGTGTGTGTGTGTGTGTGTGTGTCTCTGTGTTTGTTTGTGTGTGTGTGTGTGTGATCATAAATCTGTGGTGCTGGAGGAGATGTATGTGTGTTGCTTAAAGCTGTACCAGCGAGGAGACTGGGTATTTCTCTACGTAGGGTAAACATCGCTGGAGGCTTGACACTCTCCTCTAGTCCCCCCCCCCACACATACACACACACACACACACACACTGCTGTTCGCTCTTCCTCTTAAGGGCACACGAATCTTCTAGTCAAGTCGCACACTCGCAAATGCACACTGACAGAAGGGCGGGCCATCGGGCCTGCGTTCCTCGTGTCGGTCTGTCTCTGGCGTTGATCAGTGTAACGCTGATCCAGATCCTGTCTGTTTCAATGCTGGATAACATCTCTAGCATGCGCCGCCATCAAATCACATTACATCAAATCTCATTACGTCTCCTCTGATAGAGGGCTGTGACAAACACCGACCCTGTGACAGGCTCACCCTCTGTGGTCAACTCATTTCTCCCTATCATCCATCCCTATCATTTCCTCTGACCCTCACACCTTCCCTTATCACTGCCCGCATCCTCTACATCTGTCGTCCATTATATTCCACTATCTATTCGTTTTTTTTGCCTCCCTCATGCTCATTCTATGGCTTTGCACACAGATAAATCCCACGCGCACGTACAGAGGAGCAGACAATAGGGTGATAGACGGTCTATTGAGTCGTAGAAACAGCTCCCTGCTGGTTTGAATGTGTTTAAGTTCTTAATAGCTGCAAGTCAGCATAATCCACTGAGATAAGCACTGCATTATAAGAATGTGCACACACACACACACACACACATTAGCACTGGTGCACAGACACACTCCTGTTTATCCCCCTGCGCATACACACTCGCACAAAGGCACGTTTGTTCGGTGTGTTGTTCCTCCGTGGCTAGTATAGCATGAGTGGTGTGCAGGGTATTTACATTTGCCTCGGTGACAGCAAAGCACTTTCTCCATCTTACTTTCTTATTTCATACTTTCATGCTTCCATCCACCTCCCTCCCCCTTCTCACACCCCCACCCCCGCGACCTCCACCCATCACAATCTGTCTCATATATATATATTTTTTTTTACGGCTCTCCTGCATTTCAATAGCAACAATTTTTTTCTTCGTGCACGCTGCCAGAGTCTTTTTCTGGGTGTTTTGTCATATATGGGGAATTGGGGGGGGGCTGAATGATATTAGACAACAATACCAACAAAAACATTGGTTGTACTTCCAATTTGAGAGGTTGTTAAGACTAGAAAGGTGCTGTATGAGATATAGTCAATTTATTATTTTAATGACTTTTGCACATAAATAACGTGATGCAAATAAAGAGTAATGTCACCTGCTATAATGTGACTTTGGCTTTGAGGGTGTGTATCCAACAAGAATGCACCTTTGGATCTGGAGAACGTGATTTGTAGGCTGGAGAGCATCATGTATAATATCTGCCATTTTGTGACACGTTTGACCTTTTGCAAAAAAATGCAGCTCCGGCGATTTGGACGAAGCCGAAAAGCAAAGGTAAAAAGAAAGAGATAGAAAGTTCCTCCTACGTGAGATGGTGAGCAGCGGCAGCCGAGTTGTGCAGAAAGTTTAACAAATACAGAGTTTTTGTTTTTGTACTTCTGTGATGGCTACGGAGAGTTTTTTCACTTTATGCCTCATTAGAGAGAGAGAGACGGACCGAAGATGAAAGTTAAGGATGTGAGAATGAAGAGATGTGAGTGTGTGTGGATGTTTGTGTCCAGTGCCAGTTACGATAAACAGTCTTTTAAAGGCAGCTTTCTTCATTGTTTTTCACCTCCCGTTGCTCTGAAGGACTGCGAGCGTGTGTGTGTCTGTGTGTGTGTGTGTGTGTGTGCGAATGAGTGTCGGACGGAGAACAGAGGGAATGACATGCGATGATATATGATGCAACACACACAAAAAAAAAGGTTTCTCTGCATTTCCTGCTCGCTTGAATGTGTAGTAGCTATTATCTCGCTGGGTCCAGTCCATGGTTGTGTAGCGCTGGATTGCCAACTCTCGGGTTCATTGCTGTCTAATGGCTTCCTTTAGAGAAGCGTAGGAGAGAAGTCAAGGTATGTGCTTTCTTCGATTTCCCCGGTTTTCTTGAATGTGCAAGTGAAGGAGACGGGATGTCTCTTCTCCGTGCACACACAGTGTTCATATGAAACTCACATACCCTGGAAAATATACACTTGTCACTTGCTTTTGTGTACAATCAGCCATCTTATGTGCTTATACCAATATATCTGTTCTAAAAACTAGTATCCTTCAATAATAATGGAAGCTCAATCAGTCAGATCATGCTGTTCATACTTCACTCAAATATGATGTGCATGTATAAGCATATGTACATTGTTTGATTTTTAAATAGACAACAAGTTCAGCCGTGTATTGATTAGAACCAACAAATATGGATTTTTTTTGTCAGATGTCATAATCAAATCCCTTTTACAAAGCACTGTAGTTCTATATGTTTGTGATTTTCTTTGATTTTCTTATCACAAACATATGAATAAATAAATTAAAAAAATGTTAATGGCTGGATGTTCAAATCCTTATAAAGCTGCTCAAAGCACATAAAGCTTGACATTGACTTGTTTGTCATAATTGTCGCAGCATTTCCACACAAATATCCCATCAACGTAAACATAAACATAAACAGAAGAGCAGCACCACTTACACATAAGTCTCCACACAGCCTTTGACAAGTTGGATAACACACTTATAAAGTGAATCTTTTCTGTCCATGTTTGTGAAGAGTTTCCCCTTAAAAAATGTGTCTCACTGATGGTTACACTTCAATATGAGAAGCCAAACATATCTCAAAGTGCTCTTTTAAATTATCTTCTCAGAAGAACCCTCAGAGGAAATGAGTCTCTGAAAAGATGTTCTGATGTGTTTACCTGTCATTACCGGTCCTCGCCTGAAGGGAGCTTTACGTGGCTGCACAGGTACCGGGAGGGATGATGAGAGCACAGTAAAGGTTATCAATCATAATTAAATCCCTTATTCCACAGACAAACTCTCATACAAACATTATTATGGACACAGGGGATTTGCACGATATTACATGTTTACATCCTGGTCTCAGAGAGTGAATGAAAACAGAGTAGCTTGCCCCCTTTGCTGAGGACATCAGCTATAGACAATTTGGACTCAAACCAATTGGAGTAACTGTTCACGTCTGTCAAAGTGCTCTATCCTTTTAGCTTCACTCCTCGCCAGATGGCAGCTGTAATGCACTTTCTTCTTGTTTCCCTCCTGAAAGAAGATGAAGGCGAGTATTCAAACCACACCAAACCATCTAGACACTCATGGACGTGTTCCCCACTGAGGCCAAACCAGTACCGACAAACTAACGACAACCTACAGTAGATCAAGTATTTAAACAGCTGTATGAGACTAACCCTGTATGGAAGTGCCATCACTGATGTATAGCCTAGTTTCCTTATTGTTTATACTGCTCTCAGAACAGTACTAGCCAGGGGCAGCGAGTAGCAGGGCAATGAATCTACTGCAGCAACCAAGAAGAAGTGATTTCTGGGTCAAACTAAAATACTTTCAAGACATGTTATCGGATCAGTACATAGATTTGCATACTGTTGAGATGAGAAACTCTTCCTAATTCAACTTCAGGTTCTTCAATGCTATTTACGCAAGAAACCAAGAAACAGATCCGGTGGAAAGCATTACCATCGTGGCCGTGGTAATAGAGATTACAGGTTGTAGATTATCCCTGTCAAGAAAGAAGCAGCAGAAACATCCAAAACTCCGGCTCCTCATCAATCAGGCGAAGCAAAGTGCCACCGTTTATGCTCGGCAGGCAAAGACACTCAGGATAAACCAGAAAGGAAAAGTTTATTGTGGCTCAAGTTTTATTGCAGTAGAGTGCCGTGTCATCTGCTAAAATACTGTACAGTGTTGACCAATTAAATGCGTGCAGCCGTCCGTACACAGTAGGACACCTGGTAGCATAAAAACGTGCAAACAAAGAGATGGGAGAATATTTTCGCTGCTGTGATAACGTGTCAGAGTTTTACTGTCCGGCCTCGGAAGTTGGTTTTCTTGGTTCGGTTTGTTGCACATCTGCATCGGCCCGGCTCTCTTACTTTGTTTTTGCCAGAGAAGGAGAAAAAAAAATACATAGACTCGCTGGCTCAGATTTTTATTTATTCCTCCGCCCTTCCCTCTCCCTCCCTCCCTCCCTCTCTCTCCTTGTTAATGGTTGTATAATTGAGAAGTGGGAGCCAGGGAGGTGATTGTGATATCCCAGTGGGCTGAGCAGCAGATGGACCATTCCACTGCCCCCCCCTCTCCCCACGCTGACTTCCCCGTCTTCATTAACCGCCCCAGAGGTTGCGGCCTCATCTTCTCCTGCCTCTCCCTCCTCCTCACCTCCTTGCCCTCCTCCTCTTACCTCGTCACCTATTTGATCTCGCCTCCCTTTCCTTCCTTCCTCCGCTCGGCCTGCTGCACCTCCTCCTCCGCCCTCTCGGGCCCCTTCATCTTCCCTTTGTCCTTCTTGAGAATCCATCTATGTCCATCTCTCCGTTTACCGTCATCCTCTCTTACCTCCCCTCTGTGCCGAGCGGCTCTCCACTCCTCCCTCCCTCCCTCCCTCCCTCCCTCCATCCCTTACCTGTTGCTCCCTAACCCTTCCTCTGCTGCGAGCGCCTCCTCCTCCTCCCTCTCCGTCATCCCTCCTTCCCACTCCATCTGTTTCTTTCTGCCATTTCAGCCAACTGACCTGGTGCAGGGTATTATGGGGTTTCCCTGCGGAAGGTACCATTGTGGTCTCTGACAGGTGTGTGTGTGGGTCTGTCTGTGTGTGTGAGTCTGTGTGTGTGTGTGTGTGTGTGTTGCTTCAGGCTTTCATTCAGCATAATAAATGACTGATGGTACCGACAGCTTTTCAGGGCAAATCCGTCTCTTCTGTCACTGACATGGAATACATTAGACGTCCATTCAAAGATAACCTTAACCTGGCCCACTAGAACGTGTCTATATGTGTGTGTAGACGGTTGTGTGAGCGAGTTGCTGGGAGACTCTGTCCATGTGGTACAGAGGAGCATAGAGAATGAGCTGCCATAACTTGTTACGTCTCATTATAACACCTCTTAAAGGCTGCACAGCTCCAAAATGAGCTATTTTAGTACCGCTGTCCTTACTTATCCTGAGATGAATGGGATATTTGCGCAACACGCACACACATGCACACACACTGAAAACCCAATACAGATGGGAATTGAGTCCAGAGCGGCATGTCAATTATAGTGATTTTGTGCGCGTGTGTGTGTGTGTGTGTGTGTGTTTTTTGTGACGGTATTTAAGTCTTTCTGACAACTACAAAGAGCATTGTGGCGGAGACCTCGTGACAACCTCCAAACGGCTCTGAGATGACAATGACAGGGTTTTTACTTTCAGCTCCTCACTGGTGTGTGCTCATACTGCGTGGGCACAGAGGTGAGACAGACAGTCATTTAAAAACAGAGAGGAAAATAGGTGGAGGCAAGGGGGTTAGCCTAGGTGAGGAGACAGTGCGTAAGAGAAGTTTGAAAATGTGCATTTCTTTCTGAGTGCCTGTGTTTCTGAGTCAGGGCGAGTAACCTGTGTTTGACTGGATCCTCAAAAACGCAGTGTTTTAAAAGCAGCAAAAAGTCGGCTGGTGAGAAAGAGAGAGAAAGTGTTTGAGGGCCGGTCCTCGTCTGTCTCCCACATCAAAAAAGAGACATGATAAAAACTTAACAGAGCATGTGCCAGCCTTGATGGATTGACAGAGGGATTTAGAGTAGATGATGGTATATAGAACGAGGGATGAAGAGGTTTAGGCAGTCGTCTCTGTTTGAACAAAGGATGGAAAGCAGGATTTAGGATTGGGTGGTATCCAGGGTTGGATACCTTTAAATCCTCCACAGTTTTTCTTCAGGTAAATTGTTTTCCCAGCTACAATTATGAAAATCATTTTACTGACATTTTAGTTCCAAATTTAGAGAAGAACGTTGACGTCCAAGTAGAAGGTTCAGGGTTCCATCCCTCCGAACCAACTGGACTCGAAGATCATTTGAGTGAATTAAAGCACTTGTGTTTGCTTATTGCACATGTATCTACTCTCCTCAGAAGAACATCTAAATGAGCGAATAAATAATCAAGTCCTGAAAACCGTTTTCAATCTGAAGTGTGGAGGATGAACTCCGTCTGTTACTAGTTCTGGTGCCTTCCTCTGCTCCTCTGTACAAGTTGAAACAAACCTGGCACAGGAACTTAGCCTCCTTAAGTTTCCCTAAGAAGTCCAGTTGTTCCTTTGACCATGACAGGTTCTCTGTGATGTTGAATTACAGAAGCCTAAAACTGTTCACCTGTTCCCCAGCAGCTCCACCGATGTGGGATTCTGGGATTCTAACACAAACACTTAGCTCACTGGTTTCCTCCCGATATGAATCATCATCAGTGTTTCTAATCAGGCAGAAGATGGTGGCGTCAATCCAAAACTTCCCCGTAGAGATCTCTCCATCTCTCAGGACACAGTCATGGGTGTGCAGTTTGAACAGAAGGGGGCCGAGCACACAACCCTGGGCTGTGTTGGGCATTAAATCCGAGCAGGTGTGACTGCCAATCCGAAACTGTCTGGGGCCTGGTTGTGAGGAAGTCCAGTTTCCAATAGCAGGGTGTGAAGTCTGCCAATCCTTTTCACTGGGGATGTATTGTGTGCTGAGCTGAAATTAACACACAGCATTCTGATGTAGGTGCTGTAATGTTCAAGCCGTGTGAGGGATGGTGGTGGTCGCGAGAGGTTTGTTGTGTTTCCTCTTTTGGCAGACACACTGTGTGCGTCCTGGATTTTTTTGTCCTGGAGGACAACCTCATGTTTGTTTCTGGGATATCCAACATAATCCCAGGCTTGGAGATGGATGGTGATATCTGTCTCTCTTCACCCAATTATTTCCTCAGCTGCCTGTGTGTATTTCACTCCGACGCACCGAGAGCAGAAGGGAGATGCTCTTGCGCAATTAGGATTCCTTCTATTCAATAGTAAAACTGGCAAATGTCATTGGTATAACTATCGATTTCCACATCAATGTGAACCACTGCAGCCCTGCTGTGGATAACGTTTTTACGAAGCAGCTCCTCAAAACACTAAATGTGATTGGGACGAGCAGCACAGGTTGTTAAAATGAGACAGGATAACGATGGTAGAGATGAAGCAGAGGTGATTTGTTAAAAAACGACAGTATTTCCAACACACATAACCTTTTAAACCTTGTAAACACCTTTCTGAACAAGATTGGAACTGAAGGGCGGCTCGGTGGTGCAGTGGTTAATCACTGTCGCCCTCACAGCAAGAAGGTTCCTGGTTTTGATTTTGGGAGTTTGCATGCTCACCCCCTGTTTGTGTGTGGTTTTTCTCCAGCTTCCTCCCACTGTCCTGAAATCATGCAGATTGGGGTTAGGTTGACAGGAAGCTCTAAGTTGACTGCAGGTGTGACTGGTTAGTGGCAAGATGGGTTAAAGGATAAGTTGTTTAAATATATCCCACGTGTTCCCACCACATCAGTTCAGGTTTTCTGCTCTTTTGTGTTGTCCTGTTTACCACAAAGTTTGTTGTGTCTGTTGGTTGTCATTCAATCCCTGCAGCAGTTGCAGAGGAAGCGATTCTGAGATGATTATTTCCATTTCTTCCTTCTCACGGAAACAAAACCTGAACCGAGACGTGTTGGCACTTTCTCGTCTGTTGGTGCAATGATCTACAAATCAGGCTGAACAGCAGCAGAATTCAGGAGCAGACATGTTTACACTTGTCATATTTTCTCCGATCTCCAATGTGAGGATATGTGACCCATAGATATTCTCAGCTACTTACTCTGTGTCCAGCAAACATCACTTACATTTCAGACGGTCATTATAGGGAAAAAGAATGCAGAGAACCTTCCTGTAGTTTATGTTCCACTGGAAAGAATCACTCCCTGAGATTATAGAACATTTTATTTCCAGACAGTTATTACTCCGTCTACTCTATCAGACTTTAATCATTGTGTTTGGAGGTAAAAACATGTTTTTGAAACTGCAAGAGAAGATGAAAACACAAAGGTGGTTTTCAGAATTTACCTTTTTTCGTCACCTTTCTTTCCAGATAATCTTTCTTATATTCCCGACATTATGTTTCTACATTTTGTCCATTTGAACCGGGACTAAACTGCAGGAAGCAGCAGCTCGACAGGAGAGAGGAGCTCAAGAGGAGGTGAGAGGGAGCAGAGCTGCAGAGGAGACGCACTCCTCTCATCTGACCCTTCATCCTCTTGTGTTTTCTTGCTTGACAGGACAAAAGAATAGAGGGTGAACGAGGCCACTGGCCTCTATGATGAGTGTAGGTAGGCACCGCGCAGCACACCCTCGTGTCTTTTCATTGATTCCAATCATGCATGAATGGGCACACGCACTCACAAAGACGCACACTCACACTCAGTACGGGGGCTGGATAATAATCTTGATTTCTTTGAATCTGTGGGAGGAACCGCAGCCGGTGATTGGCTCATTTATCCTGTAGCATAGTGGGAGGCGGAGAACGAGCAGAACTATCCGGAGGTTCATGTGTGTGTGTTTGCGTGTGCAGGCATATTCTTTTTGTGCGATGACTTTTTGTCAAATTGTGCTGTTTCTTTGTGCACCTACCTCGGTTGATTTAAAGATCTTTGCCATTTTGTGTGTGACCCAGTGTGTGTGTGTGTGTGTGTGTTATTTTCCAGCTCAGTGTGTGAGGCATGTTGGCAGATTGCCAGGGCTCTATACCCATTAGATGGAGTCTCAAATGGCAACTGCAGAGGCTCATAGCCCATACACACTTGCTACACACACACACATAAAAACACATGCACACACACTCATGGGCCGTTTTCACTTCTTATTTATGTTACTTCTAAACCTGCTTTCTCATTTCTTTCTGGTGTATGAAGCAGAGAGAAGGGGGCAGGAGAGTGTAGCTGGAGGACAGAGTGTGATAGGCAGCTCTAATAAGTGACACAACTTTGATCTCTGGTCCTCGGACTAACCGAGAGTCTCCAAACTCAGAAACCCACTGACACACTCTCTCCGGTTTCACTGGAGGAGACGTGCCACAATGTGAGACACTGGATTCACCCAGCTCTCCTCTGCTCTCGGTCTATAAAAACATTTTGCTACCAACCAACATCTTATAATCATTTCATGTGTTTATGTGCATGACTGTGGAGACAGTCGCTCACAGCCCTGCTCGGTTGCACACACAAATTCAGTGTTTACGGATTTTTACTTCTATTTCTCTTTCTTGTGACACAAATCTTGAGCCACATTGTCTTTCCAGTATTTTTGTCTTCACAATGCCTCCAGAGGAAAACATCCTAACGTTTTGCAGTGAATGTTTGACTATAATAAAACTAATTCTGTCTCCTCTCCTCCCCTCTCCTCGCTGCTGCTCTGCTGCTCCGTGCTGGTTCCTTCTGATTGGACACATCTGTTCCCTTAGGTGAGTTGAATTCTCTCTTACCAAACAATTCAGTGTAACACAATGGGGACACACTGACTTTCAAGGTTGTGCTGCATTGTTTTGCTGGAGTGTACACACTGTCTATAAAATGCGTATCATGGCTTTACTTTAAATTAGTCGCCGTAAAATCCTGGCAAATCATCAATTAGGAAACATCTGATTTAATTCCGAGCACCCGCTTGTAAATTAAACCCGTTATGGTGGCGCACTCCCACTGCTGAGTAGTTGTGCCCGGCGGCTATAAAGTAACATGTGTCCCTTCTGCCCTGTGATCAAATCCTTTATCCAGTCCGTGGTTCTGCCTCCAGAATGTCTGAGCGGCCCACGTCGCCCAGTTTACCCGAGAGTCGTAATCACGATTTATAATTGTGATCACAACATCAGCTGGTATTTGTGTTTTTACGACTTCAGCTGTAATCGTGCGGGGCTCTCGCGACAAAGCAGAAGTTGGCATTGATGATTATTTCCCCAGTTTATTTACACAGAGACGCTGATGTTTATTGAGAAGCGTCCTGGTAATCTGTGCTGTCCTGAGGAGGATGTGTAATGAAAACGATTGTAAAGCGTAACCCTGAGAGTGAAAGTGTTCTCCAAGGTTATGTGCAGTGTTTTTTTTTAGCTTGTTCACTTTTGGCTCTGCTAAAGAGGCCTTGGCAAAGCTCCAGCAACATCATATTCATTGAGAGTTTGTACATCCATTGATATTTGCAATGTTTCTTTCAATACACACGTCCTTATCCACGAGTAACTCAGGGTCTTAGCTTTGTAAATATGCTGCATCGGCAATGCTAACAAAGTTTTGTTCATTTTGCCAGCAGCTGTGCAAAGCACTGCAACGCTGGCGACCCTGCAGCTGCATTTTAAAGGGGCTGGATCCAAGTTTGTGTTATTGCTTCATAGACAAAGTTAACACAAACAGCTGTTTACTTCAGGATCTAAATAACTTCCTTCTCCCACAAACACAATCTGACAGATGATCTGAGCTCTTCACAGACGTACCGGTGTCGGTATTTATTATTTATGATTCGAAAACTTATTTGACAGAATATCATTGCATTTATGCTTACATTTTGCACAAAACAAGTATTTACCTACTGGTATTTATAGCTATTTTTTAATATAACACATAAAAAATATACATTTATTTGTCATGAGAGTTTAATAACAACATCTTAGGAATCATTTCCTAATTTGCTTTCTACTTTATATACTGGCTATATATAATATATCAGTGTCAGATCTTGATTAGCCCTGATATCGGTTTTGGCATCAGCCTCCCAAGAAAATCCATATTTGTGGGGCTCTACCTCTCTTATTATCACTTCTTTTTTTTAAGTTTCCCCTTGAAGATAGCGTTGTAGTGACCCCGAGGAGATAGTGCTGCATGGAGGTCTCACTGTAACATCACGTCTTAGCACCACAACCGTCTCCTGCCAAGAAATCACGTTAATCAACAGAGAAATATGTACAAACAGCCGGGGAGGTGTTGGATTAGGAAGAATATACAATGCACCGGCTTGCTCGGGATCAGCTGTGGTCGTGGTCAATCCCCTCCCTCTCTCTCACTCCATCTTTTATAAGAGCTGAAAAGGAAACTGAGCCGATGACACATGCGACTGATCGGTTTCCTCCAATCAGTGTTGTTTTCCTGAGGATTGATCGGAGCGGGTGGTCCTGACACAGATCAGTGGTTTCATGTGCACGGCGACATTATTCATATTCCCGTCACTCTCACGACGGGATTAGCAGTCGCATCGTTCACATTATGAAAGTTCTGCCGATTCTGTGGAGTTTTTTTTTCTATATCAAACCAATTTGGGAACTTTCAGCTGAGACTTTTTCATGTTAAATATGTAACAGCACAATTTAAATATGCGCTTTAAATCCTTCCAGCTATAGAGTACAGAATTTAAATGTAACTGCACTCTCCGACGCTTATTAAGTATTTGAACTGTAATGAATGGTCCTCACACAGTACTTCCTGAAGCTGTGGCAGTGCACTTTAACCACGTATTGTTCTGTTTTAATGACTTTGACAGACTCTGGCAGGAGATCAACACCTCTTTTGCATTTCCTCCTCCTCCTCTCTTTCCTTTTTTTTTAACCCGAAACGTTTTTCCCGAGCTGTGCTTAGTGCACAGACACCATGTTCATTTTAAGCTGTAGTGATCGGTGTCCTCCTGCAGCAGGAAGTACAACACACTTCAGATACTCACAGATACTCACAGCAACTTCTAGACTCTGCAACAAACACAAAAAAAAATATATATATAAATATATAACTCCTCAGCCATTGCAGCGGTTAAACTGGTTTGACTGCACAGCCCATGCATGACCACTAGAAAGACTCCAGTTCAAAGTTAAATAAGTTTAATAATTTATTTTATTAAACTCACTGTGTTAGACTTGAGTGCTTTTTCTCTCAAAGAGCAGAATATTAATATAAAGGCTTGCAAGAATAAAATTAGTCTTGTTTTTAAACTATGTTCAGAAGTATATATATATAATATGTGTGTGTATATATTATATATATTTTTCTGGGGGGGGGGCTGTGCATGTAAATTGCTGCACTGGAATGAACCTTTAGGCAGCAGCAGGAGGGAAGTTCAGTCAGTTCTGCGACACCCAATTTGTTCAGATCACAGTGTCACGGCTCACCAGGACATTGCATGACAGGATGTGAATTGCAGCAGCGTTTTCCCCGGGATGATGACGGAGGAACGCTTTGGTCGATGCTCTGGTGTGAGGTCACCGGGCTTCATCTGCATCCTCACAGAAATGTCTCTCTGAGTGAATCTGCGTTTTGCAGGAACGTCCGCTCACTCATTAGATATTTTCATGGACGGTTTTAAAAGGAGATTGCGGGATGGCTATTTAAGCATTTTGGTTTACTGGCATCATAAAGCCCTGACCCAAATGTTCATTTGTAGTCATTATGTTAATGGGAATTAGTATTGACTTTTGCCTTTTGCTGGCGAGGGGGCCAAATATTTGCCGAGAGTGTAACGGCGCCCCCATCACGCAGGGCGGTAGAGATGCTGAGGTAATCTATCTTTAAATCACACTCGTACAACTGACACCTGTGTGTTTGGAGTGTGGGCTGAATGTGCTGATGTGCATTTTCAAGTGAATTGTGTACTACTTTGGCTGAAGAGAGTGAGTGGGATTTATGGAGGGTGCATTACTGAACAGAGGGAGCAGGCAGAGGAAACTCTCCTGGTCTGTTATCAAACATTATTCAGTATGTATGGCTGTGTGGGTGCGTGCCGAGCTAAAGATGCTGCCTTGATATATAACCTCTCTGGAATATTAACACTTATTTTGCCCATGGAAGAAGCGATTGTGAGTTTACAGGCATAACTGGCCCTGAAATGCATTGTTGGTTAATTGATTATTCCGTCAATTGTCGAACAAGACGAAAATACATTTATTGGATATTTTTGTGTATTGGTTTTGAGTAATTCATCAGTTTTTACCCTGGAAACTATTTGTGATGGATCTGATATAGATGTTTTAGATAAAATAATAATGATCAACTAATGTGCGAATGAAAACGATCACTGCTCAGGGTCCAACATGTTTTTGATCCTATCTGATCCTGACCTGAATCATTTTAATTCAAGAGAGAGAGATGTAATCTGAGCCGGGACCGAAGCGAAGGCCAGATCCGACCTCAGTGTAATCACACTCGATCCAGATGGGCTCGACTTTAACAGACTCTTAACAGAGAGCGAACACCAGCACCCGCAGCGGCATGAGGCCCTATCAGTTAATCTAATGAACATCCAGTGAATATTCAATCTAACTTGGTTCCTGGGCCTGCTCATTGTTCCAGCTGCAGTTCTTGTCCCTTTTTTTGGGTCCATCCTTGGTCACATCCCCTCCTGCAGCCTCTTTTCTTCTCCAATCTTTCACTTTTATTCATAATTTTGTTCAATCTCTCCATCCTATCTCCCTCTCTCACTGACCTTCCTCGTATCGACCCTCTTTAGTCTCGTCATCCTCACCTTTTTTCTTTCGTTCTTCATCTCTCACGCTAATCCCCAGAGGGATGGTATGGGTCTGCTCTCTGGGATTGAAAGAAGCAGGGGTTTAAAACCCTGCCTCACTTGTGTGTGTGTGTGTGTGTGTGTGTGTGTGTGGACGTGTGCACGTACACAAGCAGCTTTCGAATTCCTGTGTGCACACATCCTTTAGTTTGTGTGAAATAGGCAGATATTGGTCTGAATATACATATATGACGATTCACTGGTGCAGGGTTGAATTTTCATTTCACTCGGTGCAGAGAGACGACAGGGTGACGGGGGGGGCGAGAGAGAGCTAGTCTTTGAGTTCCAAGTTGTACCTTTCTCTCCTCTCTACCAATCACATAGTCACAAACACCTTCTCAACCCTCATCGGAGGCAGAGTTTGAACGATGAATGGAGCTCTCATCTGTGATAAGCCTTATCCAAGACTCTTTTCCTATTAGTTGTCTTTTCCACCAACCGGGGGCCTCTGTGCTCTTGTTAGCGGGTCGATGAGGGCAGGAGGAGGAGGTGGAGGAGGAGGTGGAGGAGGAGGTGGAGGAGGGCAGACCTCAGATGATACTACTCATTCCGCTAACTCTCCTCTTCCTCCCTTCGTCCTCCTCTCTGTCTTTCCCTCCTTCTCTACATCCATTTCTTCCTTCCCTTCATCTCCCGGGCAGTAGAAATTACTTGTCCCCTTGCAAGGGCGCATCATCAATCCCATGATTCATTGCGTGTTGCCACTAAAATGGCAGCTGCTTTGATTGAATCGAGGGGGCGCGTGCGTTTACGTCTCTGCTTGGACACAGCTGCGTGTGCGTGAGAGATGACTTCTGAATGAAAGGTTTATTTTTTTAACCTTTTAAAAGCACCATGTTTATCTGGCCCTCGCTCCTTCTCTTGCCACATCACCCACGCGTTTCCGAGCTGAAGTGGTGTTTCTCTGACCCTCCCTTGTTTCCCCTTTTCTTTTTTTTGTGCAGTTTTATCAGTCCATTTATTACTAAATGCTAATGCTGCAATAATTTGTGTGTTTTTGTGTTATGGGGGATGCACATAATGGGTAATACAATCAGAGAAATGGAAGGGCTTCTGCTCTCTGTTAATTCACTTCTTGCTAATGCACATCTTTCTCCCCATTCAACTCTTATTCTCTGGTTAGTTTTGCTCTGTCTCGTTATTTCAGGTTCATGTCCTTTAAATATAATTTCTTAATTGACCCTGCTTCATTAATATTGTCGGTTTAATTGTTTTCTTGCTCTGTTATTTCTCCAGTTTTTCTCTTCAGCAGTTTCTTACCTGCTCGTGAACTGTGATTGTCGTCTTGGTGTCAAATTGGTGTTAATGAGTTCACTGTAAGTAGTTGGACTTTCAACCTTTTATTGTCGGTAAGTTATTTGAGCAGTGGGCCAAGCAGCGTTTCCCACTCGCTCGTGTCTCCAGCTCTCAGTGGCTTCCTAGTGGAGGGGGTGTGTTTCCAGGCCAAATGGGATATTTAATCCTTCCAACTAGATCTGAGTCTGCCCCCGGGGTCTCTATCCGAGTGGCTGTGCCTGGAAAACATCCAATGTACGGCACTCAGGAGGCATCCTATCTGTTTAGATGCCTGAATGGCTTCATCAAGAAAGAGCAATTCTTCTTCTCCAGAACCAGCACCTTGACCTGGTGGAGAGGTTCGTATATCCAGGTGATCGTGGGAACTAGGTTTGTCCCAGGGGAGGAGCCGGACGAAGAAGGATTCATAAAAAGCAAGACAAAATGGCAACGTGGGAGCAGTCACCCAACTCCTTGAAAAGGGAAACTGGTTCCTCCATCCTGAAACCAGACCTGGGAGGGTAGCTCACCAGTGACTGTGGGAGAGGCGTCGGCAGGGCAGGCCAGAAGCCGAGACTCGCTGACTACCGGCTTTGTATAGTCTTGTTCTTCAGACTTTTAATTTATGGGTTTTCATTCATTATGCTTGTACTGTATTTATTCTGAGTCCTAAAGGCAGCATGCTCTTGTCTGATTAAACACTAAGAGGTGTGAAAGGCTTCTTGCTTCCTCGCCACTTTGCACTTTGTTAATCAACAAGTGCTGTGATGCTGATTGAACAGTTGAGTTTTCTCTTCTTAGGTGTGTACTTGCTGTAAAACCCACAAATATCCTCCACATAGCAGAACCCACAAGCCATGAGTACACGATGAAATCAGTTTTAGCATTTGTTCCCCCAGTCGCTATTCATTCAATACCTCCAGCTTCGTATTGATTGAAGTGCTGATGGAAAACGCTGTGTTTGAACTCGTCCTGCTGTGACCGTCCTTTCCCAAAGATATGACCTGCATGTTTAGATATTAAAAATAAAATTGCAATTTAACACTATACAAATGCAGTTTATTCAAAGTATAATGAGAAATGCACCATTTTCCTCACCATCAACTGCTTCCAAGATTTCTTCCCGTTGATTCCAGCCACCTGTGAATTACACAAACTCCCCGATGTCATTGTCTCATTCACACCAGCGATGACACTGCGATGGGTGTTAATCTTGTAATTTATGTATTTGTGAAAGTGATCTAAGGGGAGTTTAATGTTCACTTATCAGCCCGAATCACTTCAAAGTGTTTCTAAAACACAGTTTGTCTGTCCTGATGTTCTGTCCTCAACATAAGCTGTTTTAGGACATAGTAAAATGTCAATAAAATGTATGAATAGAGTTGGAACTACTTTAAAAAGTTCCCAGCGAAAAAAAACCCCAAAAAAACAACATGCATCTATTTGTAAAAGTCATGTAACATGATGTGATGTGTTTTAATAAACAGATTTATAAAAAAAAAGAGTTCCCAGCGACCTAGTGGTTGTGTTGATGAGGTTTCTAACATGCAACAGACTTCAAACTGCAAAAATACAAGGATCTTAGGATGAGAAAGTGGTGGCGACTAGCAGAGGATAAGGTATCAACTTTGAAAGATGAGATTCAAGAGCTTCAGGCAATAAGGGCTCACCACAAAGGTTCAAGGTGACACAGCACTTTTCATAGCAGACATTATATGTTATGACCTTTCTCCTGCATGCCAACATCCCTTTCCTGAATGATCAGTAAACTTCATAATCGAAAGGCAAACTTCAGGAAATGGTCGGGATACATTTTTCTAGACCTTTTCATTTTGGGAAATAAGTAAATATAATGACAGAAGAAAGTTGGACTACTTAGATAATAGGAATGCTTAATCACTAGGTTTGTGATTACAGTGTTAGACAGAGGTCATGATCCACTGTGTACCGGTTGTGTAACCTCCTTTAGTTCTGTGTGCTGACATCCTGGATGCTCCTGCAGGGAGAAGAGGTTGAATAGAAAGTAATTCTGAGCGATGTTCCATTGGACAATGTAGAAATGAAAGAGTGGATAAAAAAGTCTGTGTCAGCGTTTGTTCTCCAACAAGCAGATTAATTGTGGTATGTGTATTTTTGGTGGATTCACTGTAGATGACAAATCACTTGTTCGCCAAAGGGCTTGAACTTGTTCTCACCTTCCCCTCTTGGCTGTGATGAGGTCATCGACATCCGATGAGCAGCTGATTGGACGGATTTGTGTTGAACCTGGGATCGTCTCACATGGTGATGTCATCCGCTCATCACGCTATTGATCGCTGTGTCTGTGGTGCTGCCTGGACAATCAGTGCTGATACAAGTGTGTGTGGGTGTGTTAGTGTGTGTGTGTGTGTGTGTGTGTGTGTATGTGTGTGTGTGTGCATTCTCGTCCATCCGTTGGTTTTAAAATATATGGTGATAAGCAAAGTAAGAGAATTAGATTTTCTCAGATAACAATGCCTCATGCAGGCAAGCCCACACAGAAACAACACGCTCACACAACACACTCAGACACACACACAGACACACACACAGGGACACTTTGCCAGGGTGTTTAGACCAGTCAATAGGTAATCAGCTCGGCGGGTATGTAACAGTAGTAATTCCCTCCTACCCACTACTCAGCCTTCTCTTAGAGAATTAGAGTAGTGCTGCTTAGATAGCACAGCAAATTGGAATCATCGCTTTTACACACACACACACACACACACACCACACACACACACACACACACACACACACACACACACACACACACACACACACACTGGTGTTTTCAAGTTAGACTATGCTAACCTTAGTTGTGGTTAATACGTGTTATACGTCTGACAACAACAACAAAAAAGCGACAACACTAAAGACTTTTCTTTGTGGAAAAGATAATTTGGCTCTTCTAGCAACTGGCTTTGACAACCGTGATACATGTTGAGTGACGTATGATTCATTATATCAGATGTGAGTACTTTTCTTTTTTGGAAAGTGCCATCTTCCAAAATGTCTCAGACGAAGCCTTCCCAGATGGTTGTGTGTAACAAACCATCTGCCACACCAGTTTAACAGTGGGCACAACAGGTTACACACACATGTACGTACAAATCCAGAAAAAAGCTTATGTTTTATCAGCACATAAAAGAAACTGCCATCAGTGGGTTTATCCTGTTTTTCACACTTCATCTTCAGGCTGAGCTGCAATATATGATTTGCCTGAAAGTGTGTTTCTATAGAACGATAAAAGCCACTTCACCCTCTATCTGAACATCTCACATCTGGTTACAAAAGGAATTAGGGAAGCATTTAGAGCGGTGAAAAGGCAATTGTGTTAAACTGACACCAGGCAAATCAGAGGATAACAAAGAGGGATAGCAGTTATTAATGCCTTTTCTTTATCTGCCACCACCTCCTCCAATTCCAATCGGCCACTCCGCTGACACAGAGCACAAGTTAAAACACACACTGCCTGTCAGCGTGATGAATGGATCAGAGCAGGGGAGGAAGGAGGAGAGGACGGAGGAGGTGGAGGAAGAAAAGGTCACAGTGGTTCTGGAGTTAAAAGCTTCTGGTAGTTGACCGTATAGAGAGCAGGTGTTGATCTTTAACTTGGGTCCTGTTTGTGGGGAAGAGGAGGAGGAGGAGGAGGAGGAGGAGGAGGAGGAGGAGGAGGAGGAGGAGGAGGAGGAGGAGGAGGAGGAGGAGGAAAAGGAGGAGGATGAAGGCCACAACAGGTGTTACATGAGCTGAGGGAGTTGCATAAAAAAGGTCATTTCCTGCATGACATGAGGCAGAGAACCGAGGGTTAAACCATCCTGACGTATTCACACAGAAATCATCACGTGTTCTTTCTCATCATCTGTTTCCTCTTCTTTATATTCTCACTCACTTTCTCTCTTTCCCGCTCAAATGAACAACAACAATGGATCCAATGAGTAATTAAAGCCGACCCAAAAACTCAAAACTACCTTTGCTACCTTGAAGTTTCTCATACAAAGGGTTGTGCTACTAATTCATTTCTGCTCATTAAGGATTACTATTTCCATTTACCTGTTTAGTCTGAACATTAAAATAATGAGTTTCCGAGACTCCGGGTTCCCATCACCTGATTAAGGCTGAAAAACATGATTATCTTTTAATGTTTATGAATTTGTAAAAGGCACTATCGTCTGGTTATGTCATTGTTACCTGTTGTTTTCAGCCCCTGTCAGTTTGTTTCTATTGCAAGCAAGATTGTGCCGAAACTACCGGATGGATTACCGTGAAACTTGGTGAAAGAATATGGTTTGTTCCAGGAATGAAATGTTGTTTTTTTACGCTTTGAAAGAGGTTTATTTATTAATATATAATTCATGGATCTTGATTTAAAAAAACTCTGATTTCTTTAAATGTGTGTGGCGCTTGATCGAATTTAAGGAGACCACTCAGTCATGGCCTTATCCTTCTAGATTAAAAATATTTTCAATTCACTGTTGAGTAAAAGAAAGAATAAAAAAAATTGGAAATTCGAAACACAATAAAGAAACTGGTTTACTGAACTTCTTAACCCAATCTGCACAATCACAAGCACAATTTTTGCTTTGTCATCGGCTTTCAGTTTCAAAATCAGACTTTTTGTAATAACACTACAAGGTTTTTCTACGTGAGTCACAATCGTTCAAAATGAAAATACTGTCTCCTTTTGTAAATCAGCTCCAATCACAGCTATAAGCCACATTTACCAACTGGCAACACCCACTCTCCCCACAGGTGTAAACACTGGGAGCTTTTTTTTGGTAACTTCGAAAAATCCGAAGTCGTGCTCATAAACAAAAAGCTGCTCCTCGTGACAAACGGTTTTTAAGAAGTTCTCCTCACAGTAAAGACCAGACAGATAGAAGACAACAGCTCCTAATGTGAAACAAGTCTTTAAAACAAGTGTTTCTTATGCAAATGAAAAACTGGAATAATTAGTTTTAAACCAAAAGATTAAGAACTAGAATGATCAGCATAGTAAATAAATGTAAAAGAAATAAATAAAAGAAGACGATTAAAAATACAATTAATGCTCATTATATATAATATGCTGTTCATAATTACACCATATGCCCTAAGTAGAGACCAAATTATGTGTTGTTGTATAATAGCAGCAAGACAAAAGTAAACAAATGCAGAATAAAAAGAGAAAAAGTAATAAATACCAAGAAGAGCCATTTAAACACAAGGACATATGAAAATCAGAGACATACAAACTATACAGAAATGATAAAAATGGCAGTTATATGATCAAAGTCTGACGGCAGCAAATGACATAGTCTCCAAAAAATTTTATGAATGCAGCTCGAGGATCTGAGGCACCAAAAAGAGCCCCAGGTGATTCCTGCTGTTGTCGAGGGAACTAGAGGTCAGCGACGACATAAGAGCCGGGGGTCAAGGGGAGGAAGAAGAGGAGCCCGAGGATGAAGGACAGTTTTCTCAGATGAGATCACAGCCATTGTGAGAGTAGGGGCAGAGTCGTCCAAGCAACCTGAGCTGCTGCACGACTGCATCTATCACCCGAAACATTTAGAAATAAGAGCTGGTGAATTACCTACGAGCTGCACTATGCTGCTGCTCTTTATGCCTCCCACTATCTATTGATCTAAACCTCCCACCACGTCCAGCAATCTGAGACCCAATTAAGGGTTTGTTCCTGCTGTGGGTGGAAGCTGTTCGTCCACCTTCTGCTCATCTCCAGGCCAAGGAGCATGCATGAGGAGATTTGGGAACTTGTGGTGGCTGGATTCCTCCGTAAGGTTATTTTTGGCCCATTGGACAAAACACTGCTTGCGATGTAGATGAGATGTTGAAGCCGGAATGGACAGAGAGGCACGATACAGGGTGTGGAACTTATTTAGTCGGTGGAAAGACCAATTCATGTGATGCTGTGGGTCTTTTTAAAGGCAAAGTGAAGGGGTTTTGCATTTTGTGTTGGAGGTTTTGCAGTTTTTACAGTGTCCAACATCAAATTGTCCAACCAAAAAAACCCAAATATGTTCAATGTTCAATCACATAATCCACAAGGAGACGCAGAAGAAAAGCAAATCATCACTTTTGAGGAGCTGACTCAGTTTTCATGATCGATACTTGAAACCAAGAAGCCTCTGTGGAGAAGAAGTCAGGTGCTTTCTGTCGGTCGGGATCAGACGTGTTCCGTTCACAAAGGGCAAAAAAGTGCCATAAGAGTTTGTTTTGTAACCTAGCAACAATAAGCGCTGTAAAAAGAAGGAGGTCATTATCGCTTCCAGTGTCCAACAACCACTGTGCAACATCCTCTACACACAAACCCGATGAACCGTAAAAAAACTAACCATTAAAAAAAGACGATCACTCATTTTTTAAATAGGTGAAAATCACAGATTCTTCGATGGTCGTCCTTGTTTTTTATTGTCTGTCTCTCTCTCTCCTGCAACACCTGGATAATCACTCACCCTCAGACCTATCTGTATAATTCATAAAGCTACGTGCACTAACACATGCATGCACACGGTCACGGCCTTGTAATTAAACCTGTTTTCCTCCCGGCTCCTACGGTGCATCTTATTTCTTTATCCGTGGTTGTGTTATTGTGGAAACCTGCTGAGTGGCCGTCCAGCTGTGGTCGGCTCTTCTTTCTCTCTCTCTCTCTCTGTCTCTCTCCTGCTCTCCTTCTTTCTCCTTCTCTTCTCACTGCTCGCCACACTTGGTTTCTCACCTTTCCCTCAGCAGTTCTTCATTATCTCGTGTTTAAATATCCTCTTTCTGCAGTGCTCTGCCTTAATTGCGTCTTGCTGATTCCAACTCGGACGATTCGCCTCCGTTTCCCCCCCTCACGTAGCTTTCCTCCACCCGACCTCTCCGACTGCTACTTGTGTGTTTGTCATTCGCCGCTCATTAGATATCGGAAAGCCTGGTTTCTACAATTCATGTGCAGCAAATGAAAAAGGAGGATGACAGGGGACGAGAGAATGGTTGAAGTGGCGGGACAGTGATGATGGGATGAGGAAAATGCGAATGAGGTAAACAAGCATGAAAGACATAGCGTCAGATGCAGGAGTTTAAACAGGACAGTGAGGAGAAGAGGAAGAGGAAGAGGAAGAGGAAGAGGAAGAGGAAGAGGAAGAAGACTTTGTGGAAGGCTCAACTGTCTACTCAAGCTGGGAGTGGATAATTACTCCTTTACGGTTCCTCGGGGATGAATAAATGCAATAAGTGCAGGTACTGATTTAAAAAAAAGTGTTTAAAACAGCTAGTTTTTTTAAACGCGGCCGTGGGTTGAGTGAGTTTGCAGATGTGAACGTCTTTTAACAGCTGCGGTGACCCACGTTTAAACTGATCTCAGACCAGGCTGCGTCAACTCGACTGGACGGTTTAGTGACCGAGAGATTCCCTCCCTGCTTTGTTCACACAATGCCTTCAATTCACTGTGAACTTTTAAAAGATCACATAGACTGTGTTTAAAGATGGGTGAGGCCGTATCATCTGGACTGCTACTCGTTGGCTGGCTGCAGGGTTTGGCTTTAAACCCCCATCTCCTCCATGTTAGCGAACGGGACATGCACTAAATTAAATGGGACATATTAAGCCCATTTTACCACAAGTTGATATGGTTCCTTGAGTTCTTAATGAAACATATTTTGGACAAAATACCTAAAACACCCCTCCTCAGATTGATCGTTTGGATTGCATGTTCCTTTAAAAGCAAATGAGCCAGCTCCTCAAGAGTTTTTGGGATTGAAGCTCAACATGGTGTCGCCCTCAAAAGGTTTAATTCAGCTTCACTCATGTACAATGAGAGGAAGTGTAGACACGTTGTCCATCTACAAAACAAATACATAGAAGTCTGGCCTTTATTTCTATTAAGTTATTTAACTGGGTCTGTGTGTTTTATCCTATTTTATTAACTCATCTCTGTTTTTTCACTTACGCTCAAATTTTAATATGCTGTTGATTGTATTTGTTGTTATTGCAAATGAAAAAACGTATCTACTAAAAAAACATCTTCACAATTTCAAGTTCCACTACATTAATCCCATCGCAGCATACTAATCGCTTCCCTGGTCCCTTTTTTTTCCTTTCTTCTCTCATTCAATACTTTAAACTCTACCTCTTCTACCTCTGACTTGCGTCTGGCTCTACATTCACTAACTGTTCAGAAACATCCTCCCTAAGCCGCCTGTGAGCGACAGAACTCATCCAGCTGACTAGCAGGGTTGATAAGGAAGTACACAGCCGCATTACAAATAACCTACTCAGGAGAATAGTCCCTGCTATACTTGACACGACAGATAAATGGCAAGAGAGCGGCGTGCGTGTGTGTGTGCGTTGTGTGTGTGTGTGTGTGTGTGTGTGTGTGGGGAGTCAGTGTTTGTGTGTTTGACGGTTTCTGGAGGTTAATATACGCCTGGTGTAACGAGAGGGAAATTGCTTCATGCTGCTAAGCCCTCGGGCAAGAACATCACAGTTATGATGAACAAGACTTTTACAAAGCCTTCACTTAAGAGGCTGCCACACACACACACACACACACACACTAACACACACACACTAACACACACACACACACACACACACACACACACACACACACACTAATACAAAGCCTGTATTCTCATGATATCCATAAACACATGCACATGATGCAGGTGTACGTGTACAGGAACATTACCCTCTATCATTTTGTATTCAATGATTCTGCTTATGCTTTGAGTGTGTGTGTGTGTGTGTGTGTGTGTGTGTGTGTGTCTGTGCGCGTGTGTTTGAGTGTCACTGTATGAGTGGAGCTGTCATGGAGCAGATTGTCCTATCTCTCATCATGGCATGGTCGTGGGGTCAGTGGGAAGGGAGGGTGGTTGTGGGCGGCTTGATGTCTTTGCTGATATAAAACCCTGTCAACTGGAGACAGGACCTGTCACTGCGCCCGGGCATCTGTGTGTGTGTGTACGTGTGCACACAGCGCGTGTGTGTGTGTGTGAGACAAAGTGCCTGCGTCTGTCATGCAGTCAGGACTGTGAGGACCTGATTGAAAGCAGTCTAAAAGGTCAAAGTCAAGAGTCAGATCAAAGCACTGTGAAGTAGCTGTTTAGTGATTGAGGTTGGCCATAAAGAAGTGCCTGAAAAAGACACACAGGCATATACACACACACATTGTCGCACGCAGGTGTACACACACTCACAAACACATTTCAGCTATAGAATCAGGGACAATGCTATAATTCAGTGTAACAATAATGAATGTTCCAATTAGTCTGTACTCAACAATACATCCTCTAGGTACAGCTTTACAACTGAGCGTGTGTGTGTGTCTGTGTGTGTGTGTAGTGTGTGTGTATGTGTGTGTGTGTGATGTGTCTCTACTGTACCATATATCTCTGTCCTGCCTGCACTCCAGCATTCCCAGTCAGATTGCACCTTATTACCCGTCGCTGCTCTGTGGTCCCGAGGGGCGGCCGAGGGATGTTGTTGCTCAGGGAGCTGCCGAGTTGTGTAGGTCAGATCGGCTCCTTCTGATGCTGTGGAGGCCACAGGAGCATTCTATACATTCACACCAAGGTGAGTCTTCTAAATGAAATAATGAAAAACATGTCAATATTATTACACATGTATTTTCTTTAAAGAATAAACCCAACATACAAAGTAGTAGTGGCACGAAATTGGAAAACAAAAGCTGCTGGTTTATTTTAAATACTGTTGTGCTATAAGGAAGTCACCTCTCCTGCAGCTTTATGGAGTGTGTGCACTTATAGGGTCCAAATATGAGTTTAGTAAACAAACTATTTTTAATTGGGCCGTCGATCCAATCACCTGCTGTACTTTGACAATGGTAAATGGATTTGCATTTATATAGCGCTTTTCTAGTCTTGATGACCACTCAAAGCGCTTTACATTACAGTTTCACATTCACCCAATCACACACACATTCATACAGTGCATCTATCCCAGCACTTTGTTATTCTAAGGGGGGGGCCATTCGGGGTTCAGCATCTTGCCCAAGGACACTTCGGCATGCAGATGGTTCAGACTGGGAATCGAACCGCCGACCTTCAGGTTGGAGGACGACCACTCTACCGCTCAGCCACAGCTGCCCCAATGGTAAAGTTTCAAACTTTACTGAAATGACCTCCTGACCTCTGCCTCTCGATCCTCTCGCCAGGCGTCCTTTAAGAATAGTTGGCTGACATTTTGTGCTGAAAAGTAAATAAATAGAAGCCGTGTTTTGAGGGGATGAATTTGTCAGCTCCATATGTGAAATGAAAATGTTGTCCCTGTCACCGTGGCGATGCCTTTAGCACCCACACACAACCCTGGAGTGATTGTGACATTCTTGCTCTATATGCCACCATCTGCTGGAAATATCCCACAAGAGATAAATGTTTGCTAAAAGTCTTAACCCTGCAGAGGTCATGTGACACCGGCTGCTCTGATAAGCCACCTTTTTTGGGAGGGGGACAAAACTGCATGTAACTTATGTTTATTAACATAATCACATAACAAATACTGTAAATTGGGCGTAAAACACGTATCTGTTGCAAGTTAGCCAGTGTCATGCAGTCTATTCAAGGTTATATCAGGATATCTTCTATTCACTTACTATAAGATGTCTGATGGATCTGTTATGAGTTTTAAATTTCTACTTTCAGAGCTATTAAATTAACCGGCTCAAAGGGGAAACTCCACTGTCCGTCACAATCTGAAATTATAGTGCATTATGTAAATCACGTCAGATTGAAATGACGATGTAAGAGCCAGGGCCGCAGACTCCGGTTCATCTGGTTGATTGGTTGATTGGATATTCTCTCCTCTGCGATTGGACAGACAATCACTAGTGTTGCCTTCATAAGGAGGAAAGAGCTGCAGCCACAGCCTTCAAGGATGAATCCATTACATTCAGTGTGCGACTCCCAGTGAAGCCCCATTCAAGCTTTGGAGCTGTAGCCTACGTGTAGATGTGAACCCTGCACCGTGTCCTGTCGTGCACACACACCACAAGCAACATGTGTGTGTGCGTGTGTGTGTGTGTGTGTGTGTGTTTGTGTGTGTGTGACATTGGGCGAGAGACAGCGTTATCTCATGACAGGTTAACCGTCTCCAATTAACCATTAAGCCAAGAAATCCCACGCAGACACTTGGAGGACATACAGTACTATACTCAAGAACTAGGATTCGAACCAATAACCTTATGGCTGAGGTTCAAATCCTGCTTCACAGTTAAAAAGCTCTTGACAGTGCTCTCCACCCCTGTGCCCCCACATTAACATAATAATAACTCGTCTGGTGAGGTAGAAGTAAATTCCTCTTTCACTTTGCCCTTCAAATAAATCCTGGACAGTTCTGAACCCCAGTGTCTTTTCTATATAACGCTTTTCAGTTCTTGTAAGACAACCTCTAAAACACAGGAGGAACATATAGAGGATGCACGTGTGTGAGGTTGTACACATCAAGTAACAAAACCCCAGCGCACCGCTAAGTTATTTTAGGCCTGTTAATGAGGAGGTATGCATTCATTACCACTGCTTAGGATACATAACATTTAATATTCATTTGTTTTCCAAGACCTCAGCCTTTTTTGCTCAAGGACACCTTGTAATGAAGAATCCTCACGACTGTTAGAATACAAACCCATCTCTAAACGTTGTGTAGTTATTCCCTTCATCCAGAAGATTAGTGTGTAAGTGTTATATTCCTTTAATGATGTGCTTTTTGCTCAAACAGTAACATTTTCATACAAGGCCAGTCGGGGGGTTTTTTTTCCCTCTCGTATCAAATCCCTGCACTTTCACCAAAAGCCTGCGCGGCGTGTTCAGTCTCAAGGAGGTTAAAGTATTTAACTAATAGAATGGGAGAATTTATTTCGACTAGCGCACAGTGCTCGAGCCTTGCTCCAGGCGTTGTTGATCAGTTTTTAATATGCAAGGAAAAACCTCCCGAGGTAACAGTTGCTCTGTTCTCCGCATCGTGGAGGCTGCTGTCGAGACACTGCAGGGGACGACGACGAGCTGCCAGGCCCCCCCCTGCTGATTAGCTTGATTAATTAGACCTCGACTTTATCACAGTGATATTTGGAGTTTGTATGCAAAGAGGCCCCCAGTAATGATAGCAGTTGTATTTGTTTCTCTCTCCCTCATGAATAAACATTCACTGTTTATTCCTGCCTCCATCCAATAACCCGTATAATACAGAGTTACTTTTTAAAAATAGGTATATAGCTGCTTTTTAAAAAAAAGTAAGTCTTGATTTGTCGACGTCACCACTCGACACAATTCATGTGACGCTCAGTCGTGCAGATTGGATTTTGTTTCCTTTCCAGACGTGACGCTTCAGACGTCACAACCAATCGGTGGAGAGACAGCGATCATTGACTCCTCTTCGATGTTTGGCTCGGGGCGGCCGGGGGCCAGAGCTCGAGGTGTCAACGTGCCCGACACTAAAACATAAAAAATGTTCTGGACATTTTTTTACTCTCACCATAAATTCTCTGGTAGAATCCAGCAGCAGAGTCGGAGCTGGAGAGAGAGGGGGGGCTGAGGTTACGAGAGGGGGATGACAGGTGAAGGTGAAGACCGACTCGATTATGATAAATATCTGGAAGTTTAGCCTGAGCTCTTATATCTTTGTTCCATTTTTTTTTATTATGGGCACTTCCTCTCCAATACGAGGAAAGCTTTCACCAAAAAACTACCGTCAAACCACAACACTTACATGCAGCGTTGTTGTGTGTCTGTGGCAGAACAGAGTGTGTTGTATGTGTTCGTTTATGAAGTTTGTTTATCATGCGTGCCGATGAGCCTTAGAGACAGACTGGCAGATGGGCTGCGTGTGGAATTACTTTCGCTTTTGCTTTCCAATAACTTTGTTTAATATCTTCCATTTCTCCTCTTTGCTTTGCTTTCCCTTACACTCGCAAACATTGCCTCTCTTTCAAATACACACACACACACACCCGCACACACACACACACACACTCGATTACTCTCTCACCCAGACACATATCGCTTTACTCCCTCGGCCTTTATGTTCGATCAATCTCCCCCCTGTCTCTCCCGACCGGCAGCCAATAGCGGAGCTCCCGGTGTAAAGGCCATTTTCTGTGAATCGGAGGGTTGTTGTGTTTTTGCCTTCAGGAATTCATGAGCTCTCCCTCGTTCAGGTGCGTATACCTGGATCCACGCGTTCAGGTGATGCGGCTGCTGACTGAATGTGGATTAACGAGAGTGTCACTTTTAATGCAGGCACGTGTTGTCATGGCGAGAGAGGCGGGGGGGGGATCGAGCGCCTGCTTATCTCATCAGCAGACTAAAGGAGACGCCGGTCCTGACCTGCACCAATTTGTTTGGTATGGCTGAAACTGAAGATAGAGAAACAACAACACGAGAGCAGGAGCCGTGTCACTTGTTGATGTTTTTATTTATTCTTTAAATCTATGGCCGTGCATATGCAGTATTTCTCCGTGCTAGGCCCCTTTGTCATCACACCCCGTGAAAAGGCAGATATAAATATTGAAAGGAAAGAAATCAACAAAGATAGGGGGAGTGAAATGAAGGAGCAAGTGAGTAAAAGTGCTGACTGCATGGTGATGGCGGGGGGGGGTGGGGGGGGGTGATGGAACACTTCATCATCGGCCACTGTGCTAAGTGACAGCACGGGCGCTCAAGACTGAGACAGAGGGGAAGGCAAGAGGTTGAGAGGGAGATGACGGGTGAAACCGAAGAAAGTGAGGAGCAAAGAACGGGAGGAAGAGAAGAGAAGTGAAGTGAGAGGGAACTGACCTGTCACCTGGAATCACCCCTTGTCCTTTTAATCTGTCGTCCGGCTGTAAAGGACGAGGAGAACCCTGGACTGCTCGCTCTGTCCCTCACACACTCTAAATCCACAAGCTCATATCCAGACTCCTCAGGTACCTGCGTGATGTACAGCACTGCTTTGCTCTAACTGCACACACACACACACACACACACACAGACACACACACACACACACACACACACACACACACACGACACACACACACACGCACACACACACACAAACACACACACACACACACACACGCACGCACACGCATCTCACCACATTGACTTACAAATTGCAAGACGACTCTGGGAGATGAAACTCTGAACTTAGAATTCCTGACATCGCTTTGAAGTTTCTCCAACACTCTCTCTCTCTCTCTCTCTCTCATCTCTCGCCCTCTCATGTCCCTTTAGCCAGAACTGGTGTGTTAGAGTGCTCGGTTTCTGCTGCTCTCCACTGGAAAAAGCCTTTGTAATGGTTTATTTTTGTATTCTTCTTAAAAACTCCCTTTTCATGTTCCAGAGTTCTCTTACACGGCAATTTAACATTGTGACCAATTTCCTCTGTGTCTTTTTGTACTGTGTGTATTTATTTGAGACGCTCGTGTGTGTTTGTGTGTGTTGATGTGTCTCTTAGTTTCCAAGGATCTTAAATTGTTTTAATATTTTATCTCAATGGGGAGAGACAGTGATGATGAGCCAGACATATTTCCATGTCAGTAGATCTGTGGTCACGGTTCTTAAAAAGCTGCTTCGCACAAAAAAACCTTTTGGAATAATTACCTTTATCCATTTTGTCATCGTTATTTTTTTGTCTGTTTAATTATCAGCTGAATTACTCTAAAGCTACTACTCTGATTTTCATTAATTTTCATAAAGGGGTGGGGGCTTGAACCCGTGAGACCTCCATTACATTCTGGAGTGGATCTGAATTAACACCCTCATTATGGTTAGATCGGGTATTGACCATGGTGAAGGGAGGTCTGCCATCTCCTCCAGCCAGCTCCTATAGTTTGCATTGTAACTCATTCAAAACCATTTTTAATATATTAATATTATAGATGTATGAATAATTTACGAATAGCATAAATCATTATCCAATGTCGAGGGTATTGAGAAGTATTTGGAGGAGAGTAAAATAACTTTCTGTTATCATATTCAGTTTTTTTTTATTGTCAAATGATTCACTAACTCACAGACACACACACACACGACACACACACGCAGACAGACTCAACGTGTGTTCTTGTATCTGCCCTGACAATAATTCAGGTTACGCAGAGTTTGAATGAGTCGTCCTGTCTCGTTGCATTATGTTCCGATGACTGTTTCCTTGTCTGTCTGAGTGCCGGCATTGATGAAATGTTCCTTTTTGTTTCCTCTTGAGTCTGAATCAGCTCATTTATCCATGAGATGTTTGTTCCCCACTGGAGTTCACTGCAGCAGGGTTTGTGTGTTCCAGTCTTGTGTCTTGTTGTGATCACGAGTCCTTGTAACCTGCAGATTACTTGCAGACACCAGAATGATAAGTTCTCTGGAAGCATGTGGAGTGCCCGTCTTGCATCATCCTTCCACCCTGCTTATCAAACTAGGACGACTACTGCTATTAATGACTTATCGGCAAATATAGCAAGAAGTGAAC
>CM076721.1:2291344-2419143 GCA_038501795.1 Pseudopleuronectes americanus
AAATATATATTTTTAATTGATTAATTGTAGATTGAAGTTACATAGGTTTTAAAAGAGATGTGGAGAAAAATTGTAAAGAAATAATAATAAAATAAATAAAGGAAAGAAGAAGGAAAAGAAAAAATATGAAAACTGCAAGGCCTCCCGCATCATGTGTGCCCATCAGGCGCCGCCCACTGCCCCCCCCACCAAGACCAACCACCCCATCCCTCAATGCGCACCGGTACAGCGCCCGTGCAGGAGCCCATCCACACCGCTCCATCAGGGGCCACAATGTCGCCTCGCCTAGCCCATGCTGCGGTTCCAAAATGAAACTCCGCGGCTTCTTTGGTTTCACCCACCTTGCGCTTGCCGGGGGTGGGGGGGGGGCCGGACCCCATCGTCACTCCAGCAACCTCCCTCCGCAGAAACGTGCCCACTCCCAAACATTATGCACGCGCATCCTCACCGGGCAGCCTCGCTTTGCCCATGGGCCGCGGGCGCCCCCGGGCGGGCCCAGCCCAGCCCCTGACCCATTGCACCGCTGCTGCTTGCTACGCGCCTGCCCCGCGACAAGGGGGCGGGCCCCCGGGGCCACATCCGCGCCCGGGCGGGCGGGGCTCGCCCCCCGGGCGCCCCTGCCCCCTGCGGCGCCCAACTTGGTGGCGCCCACTAGCAGGCTGCGCCTGGGCGCAAACGCGTGCGTCCGCCCCTGACTTGGGGCCGCACGCGCATGTTGGCCCTGCCCCGGCGCAGCGCCGCCCGGGGGGCGTGCGGGGGGCGCTGCCACGCAGCGTCAAGCCATTAACCCTCACGCCGGGTTTGGTTGGGGCCGGCCGTATGGCGGCGGGGGCTGGTGGGGGGGGCGGGCGCATTTCACATCCGGGCGCCTTGCTGGTGCCGGCTGCTGCGGCCACGGAGTTGGCTCGTCCGTGCGCTGCCACCTCTCCAGGTGCCAGGCCACCGGGGCGGCACTGCAGGCGCCTCGCCCAGGCCGCCTCTTTGCGCGCGGGAGGTGGCTGCGTGCTCTTGGCCGGGGCGCCCTCGCCGCTTGATCCAACGGCGACCCCCAGCCCCCTATGCAAATTGGGTTGGGGACGGGGTGCGCCCATGTGGTGGGGGTGGCCGCACCGGGCCCCTCTGGGGCGTGGCCGGCCGCCCCATGCCTGGCGGCCCCATCCACAAGGAACCCGCAAAGCGGGGGCGCAGGGAGCGTTGGGCTAGCCCCGGCCCTCCATGCCCTGGGCACCTTGGCCAAACTTTTCGCGGTGGCGGTGGGTGGGCGTCGCTTGCGCCGGTTGCACACAGGGGGTGGCACGGGCCCTGCTGGGGGGCGCTTTGCCCGGGGCTGCAAGCGCGCAATGTCCAGCCCTGGGGCCTGAGCCGGCAGCCGGCGGCCGCAATATGGTGGCAGCAGCTGCGGCGCCATAGCGGCGGGCCTTGGCCACTGTTGGTGGACAGCCCAGAGGGGGCGCAGCGGGCTACGCCGGGGGGGCCTGGCCCCGCCACCCGCCTGGGGCGGTGCTGGCGGGCCGAGGGTTTGGGCGCGGCTCACTTGCCATGTCGGCCCTGTGGGGCCCCCACTCATGACGCGGGTGCCCCACGCCGGGCCGGCTGCCTTGCCAACCCCTCCTGCGTGCCCGGCATCGCGGCGCTTGGGGGCGGTTTTGGCGCCCCTTTAGGGGGGGCTGTTGCAAGCCCTTTGTTATGGGGGGCTGCCGTGCGGTCGGCCCTGCACCTGCCGGGCGGCACTGCAGTGGGGGGCGCCGCATGGCGCATCTATAAATTCTTCTTTCTACTCTTTGGACCCCAGGGGGGCGGTTGCGCTATGCGCTTTGCCGGGCGCCGGGCCGCATGGCGCGCGCGGGGCTTGGGCAGGCATGCATGTGGAGGCCGGGTGCCGGCCGGCAGGATGCCACGGCCGCAATTGCCGGCCCACGCAGGCGCGCTGGCAAGTGCAGGTGCGTGGTGTGGTGGCCGCACTACTCCCGCCATGGGCGCGCCACTGGGCGCCGGGCGCGCGCCGCATCCCAAGGCGCGGCCAAGGCGCATAGGGTGGCGCCCGCGCACACCCCCCCGTCTACGCGCTGGGCCGGGTGCGTGCGGGCCACCAGTTTGTGGCGGCACTGGCTGGCCGGGGGGCGGGCCCGGGGCGAGCGGCCCTGGGCTGTGCGCTCGACTGCGCAAGGGCCCCCGGGACGCTCGGCCCCAGGGGGGGCGTGGCCGCGTCGGCTGGGTCGAGCGCCGTTGGGCTTGCCGCTGGTGCCGGCGGGGCCCCCCATTGGCGGGGGAACTGCCCCTTTGCGGCCGTGCTGCGGCCGCCCTGGCTGCCGGCGCCAGCAGTGGCACAGCGTCGGCCCTCCACAAGCGCACGGACGTGCAGCGCTTGTGTCGGTCGCACCAGCGCTAGCCCAGGGGGCGGGGTCGCGCGCGGGCGCCGGGGGGCTTGCTGAGCAGTACTCTGGCTCGCGCCCCACTTGGGCTCGCCTCCCGGGCTTTGCTGCCAGGGGCGGGCGGGCGGTGGCCTTTTTTTGCGCACGGCGACATAACCCTGCGTCGGGCCAGCGCGGTGCTGTGGGCGGGGCGCCGCGGCAGGCGCCAGGCGGCGCAGCCCACGGCCTTAGCGCGGCGGTGCCAGTAGCTGCTTGCCAGCTGGGCTCAGGGCGTTGGACGCGGCCGTGGGGCCCCCGCCGGGACTTGCGCGGCGCAGCTAGGGCAGGCCACCAGCGCTGCTTGCCCGGGGCTGGCGGCGGGTGCAACCTTGGCGCGCGCCTCCCGAATCGAGCCTTCTCCCTCTCGCGCAGTCCCCTCCGGCTACCCTCACCCTCTTACCTCTGTCTGGTCGGGGGGGGGGGGGGGGGGGGGGGGGGGGGGGGGGGGGGGGGGGGGGGGGGTGTGGGGGGGGGGTGGGTTGTCACGCGATATCCCCGGTGCTGCGGTTTTGATCTCCCGCCTTCAATAATAATGAAAGGATACGATTCGTCAATCACTTCAGGGTAGCCCACAATGCCCAAGGTCAGGACGGTGGCAGCTGTCAGAGGGGCTGATGGCTCACACAGACAGGTGTGTGTGTGTGTGTGTGTGTGTGTGGGGGGGTGCCCCAGTACATGCACCACACATGCTTTGGTAAAGGAAGGGCAGAGGAGAATTACATTAAACAGGGGAGGGACATGAAAAGATTGGTGACTGTATTTCGCCAAATGAAAGGTGGCTGCAAGAAAAGAGACATTTTAGGTTTACAAATTCAATCCTTCCAAAGTCACAATTCCCTTCTGGATCCTGACTCTGAATTATTGACCAGCCAGTGGCAAATAGACCAAGAAGTTGATTTCAAACCCTGGAAATGAGGTCCTCTACTAAAGACTGGGACATGAGAAGAAGAAGGACAATTATAGTATTGTAGTGAAAGTCTGAGAGCTGGTGAAAAGAAGTGACAAGCTCACAGATGAAGAGAAGGAAGGACGGATGGAGGGAGAGAAAGTGAAGTATATTTCCTGAGGTCCACATAGACACATTCCTCTCTCAGTTTGTCTCACTCTGTAAATACCGGGTCCCGTTTAGTCGAGTGCGTTGAGAGAGCCTGAAGTCAGATTATCACATGTCTGAATTCAGTCGAGTTTGTGAGATCACATAGTATCAGTGTGGATCTGGGTCAACTGTGTGTGTGTCTGTCTCTGTTTGTGTGTGTGTGTGTGTGTGTGTGTGTGTGTGTGTGTGGTGTGTGTGTGTGTGTGTGTGTGAAGCCCTGCGGCTACGATGTGAAGGTATTGTGGTAATCGTGTCCGACAGGTTCAGGGCCAGACTGGTATTGCCCCCAATCACCAGTGCATGGGTGGCCCCACTGGCACACGCACCACCACCACACACTGTATCCTCGTATTATTATCTTGGATGTGTCTCTGATTGCAGCGCTGACAGATCGGATTGATAAATGTTGTGTGTAAATACACGTCTGTTTGTCTACCTGCACAAGGACTTTTTTTGTTTTTAATGAGGGAGTGTGAGATGCTGAGGAGGGTAGGCAGCGCGAGGGAGGCGCAGAGTCGGGGAGATATAAACAAGGCACGGAGAGTAAAACAGAGGAATAATTATTGTCTGTGTGTGTGTTTGTCATTCAAAAGTATCGAGGTGTTTTCAGCATCGCTTGTGTACACAACTTTCTTCAGAGGGAGAGGAAGCTGCCGTCTCAGCGGGGTGGGGGGATTTATCTCACTCCCATTCACCTCCTCTCTATCCGCCTGTCGCTCATCAGGAGATAGGAGCTGACAGTTTGTGTGTGTGTGTGTGTGTGTGTGTGTGTGTGTGTGTGTGTGCGCGCGCTGGTGTTTGTGTGTCTGTTTCATTGTGTGTGTGTCCTAGCATATGCCCTGCAGTGTGGCCCACCTCTGAAATGTCACTGATTCACAGTCACTTTCACCTGATTACCTCCATCCCCACCCGCCACCCCCCATCCAGGATGTCCCTCCTCCACCCCCCCCCGATATCACCTCTCCATCTCCCACTACCCCTCTGCCCTATTTATTACACCATTTTCCTCCCCCCCTCCACAGCCCTGCACTTCAATGACCCCGTGCATTCACACCATAATTCTCTTTAAGACATGTAAGGTTGAGAGAGCGTGCACACACACACACACACACACACACACACCACACAAATAAAACTCATGCTCTGTTAACGTACAGAATATTCAAACGTGATATTTCAACTAGAAGTCCGGGACACTCGCTGCATGTGTACACACAGACATTCACACAAAGTAAGATTGTAATTATGAAATGTCACAAAAAGCACCACAATGATATATAAACTGACAAAGTTACTGCTCAGTCTCACAGCTTTGGTTCCCAGACTTCCTCAGGTTAATATAATTACACACTATCCAGTCACTGAGTGAGTGTGGGCAAAAAGGGAAAATGTCAAAAGTCAATATGATGAGGTATTAATTGTGCATGTGTGTTTCTATTCACCTGCCACTCTCCCTTTTGTCTAACACAACACAATGTGAACCCAGATTTGAACCTAACCTGCTCCCTAAATGGTTTTCTCACTGTGAAAAGAGAGATGAGATCAAACTATAACGGCTCACACATAACTTGATTATTGTTGGTTTCATTTTGCAGTTTGAAAACACATGTTTGTATAGTTCAGACATCATTCAACTACAGAAGAAATAAGACAAGCAGAAGACTTCTTGGTCTCTCCACAATCAGAGTTGCCCATGTTTCTCAGCTTTGCACCTCTGGTGATATGTTTGAATGACGACGACTTTCATTTGGTGAATTTAAAGCAAGAACCTGAACCTGGTTTAGACTATAGAGAAGTTAACACAAGCAGTTCAAGCATTTTGACTTTGGACTCTGTGTCTAGGCTGTTCTCTTGTGGTTGCATGTAGTGGTTTGAGGTTTTGTGTTGTGGATTTGTAAGAGTGAAGGCAACTTGTCTCCGGCTCTGGCATCTGACAATCAGCAGACCAGGATCAGTCATTCATCTGTCAGCTCTTCAGAGACAGCTGTCAGTCAAAGCTAGGGGAGACTATGATTGGAGCGGGAAAAGATGTTGCTCAGAGAGGGAACTGTGATTGGCTGTCTGAGCGGGGGGGGGATGGACGGATGTTGTGTTCAGTGAGACGCTTTGTTCTTCTAGTCAGGCTGAAAACTCAGTTGTCAATTAAAGCAGCTGCCGACTTGAAAAGCCACGAGACACAGATCAAAGTTCTGCAGTCACATCCTGTCCGCCCCACCCACCTGTCCAGGACTACACTTCAAGTCCAGTCCCACCCCCCCCTCCCCATATCTTACAGTTCAGCTGTGGTCTGTTGGGATCAGTGGGTGAGCTGCAGCAGCCTCAGTGGGTGAGCATCACAGCCACTTTGATTTCATCATCATCAAAGGCAGCAGGTGTGTTCTGCTTTCTGCTGCTATCAACTCCTGTGGTCACTAGATTCCTTCAGTTAGTTTGCTAAATTGGGTGTGTGTTGGTGTGTGTGTGTGTGTGTGTGTGTGTGTGTGTGTGTGTGTGTGTGTGAAAAAGACAGAGCTGGTTATCAGTTGTGTGCATAGCAACACTCATTGGGAATGTTGGGCTAATTTTGTGTGTGGTTTGCACAGACAACTAATGGCATGAATGTTTTGACAAATGTCATATGAAACACAAAGTTGTTCCTTTATTGCCAGGTATAATTTGCAAGACAAATGTCAATATAATTCATGAGCCAGGATCACATACTGCTGTTATGAATATCTACCTCTATTTAACGGAGACATATTGTGTCTCTAATGTGTTTTAGTGTTTGTGTGTAGTCTGTTGTAAAGACGGCTCCTCTTCTCCACAGAAAGTATTGCTCCTACAGCACCTTGTTAGTAGTCCAGAGACTTTCAGGGATGCCACACATCTTATTAGTGTCTTATTAGCCTCTTTCAGTATCTCTTTGTATAACTAACCCTCAAGTGTGACTAAGCACGGAAACAGTGTCTGTAGAAACACAAAGAGGCCAAACTGACTAACCCAGACTGCTGATGCCTGATATGAGCCTCAGATGAACTTGTGATCGTAGACAGCACCGGGCAAAAGGTTTGAGGAGCTTCAGATGTTTTGAGTTTATCCATCAAGTAAAAACCAGGAGGGAGCGAGAGTCATAAAGAATCAGAGTCACTTAAAGATCTTCAACAACAGGAAGAGCTTTTATCTGTGATAAGTTCTCTAAGATGGTGGAAACGACCTGACTGAGAAGTACCTGGATAAACTGTACGTTGGAGGATTGGTGCTGCTTTGAAGGCAAAGGCTGCTTATTGCAAATATTGATTTCCTTCATGAATTTGCTGCTTATTGCACTTGTGAGGTTTTTTGATGAATACAAACTCTATTTTGTCATATTTTAAGGCAGCCTCCTCTCACTTTAAGTGTCTGAAACTTTCGCACATAGAAAAGTTTGAGACACTTGAACTTTTTCTCTTCTATGTGGACACAAATCTATAATTCACATTTCAAATCTATAATTCACATTTCAGCAGGACTGTGAATTCCGTCGCCTTCACTTACATTCTAATCGTATCAGAAAAGGATCGTTGAATAAAAAATATGAAGAGGAGACACGAGGACTGAAGGAGAAGGAGAAAGAGGACTTTAACTTATTAAACGTGTCAGTTTTCCAGAATCTGTTTTTCAAAGGAAAGTTGAATTGAGGGTCACTTGACGTGGACATGGATACTTGAAGACACTTCTGGTCTCATCAAAGAGACTTCTTCAGATGTGACCCAGGTATGTAAATCTTTGAGGCCGTTGGTGTCACTTGGTTAATTAGAGCTTCAGGGCTGTTCTCATTGGAGTCAGAGAATAGTCGACCATCGAGTTTGGGTTCACATGAGGCCGACTGTCGATGGTTGTTAAAACTCCTGAGATGGGACTTCAGGACAGCAGAGGTGGGAGATAACGGGTGTTGTATAGACGTCTGTTGTGGGATGGTTTACGTTCCACTCCTTCCAACCATCTGTCCTCCCTATTTAAAATGGATGTTTTCGACCGGAAGAGTTGGCAGCCCGGTGTGGAGCCACGCATTTGTTTAATGGTTGTTTAATTTCATTGATATATAGGTTTGTACTTCTCTCACTGCAGTGGACTGCATAAATTCTCCTCCGGGTGTGTGTGGTGCATGTATTACCTTTTTTTTTGTCCTGGTGTCTGTTGCTGGGTTTGAAGAACACTGGGATGCAGAGCTCGTCCCAGATCCTTCAATGGTTTCTTAACCACTCCAGGCACGTACTGGGATGACGTGGCTGGACCAGACTTCTTTAAAGACTATTCTTTAAAAGGCCCTGCAGCATTTTATTTATTAAGGTGATTTTAAACATGTCTGGAATCAGGACTGTCATTTAACTGGAGAAATTTGGAAAATGATTTTAAGATGAAAACACGTGAAGCAGGGTTGATTTACGATCCAGTTCATCAGCTTTCAGGTCAGAGCCACAGCTCACCTGGAATTCACCTCACTCCTGTGAAGTTCACTCACCTCCAGCTTCCTCTGCAGAGGTTAGAGATCCTGTTGTCCGTCTCTCAGGCAACAACTTCCCCCCAAATACTACATTCATCCTGGTTTCCTCATTTTGTCCTTTGCAAATTGCAGCTGTTGATGAATGTTGATGATGAATGGATTTTGAAGTTTCTTCATGAAATGATTTGGCTTCAGCTTTCATCCAGTTTGTGCGTTATTCCTTCTGCGTAGTTGAACAATCTCTGCTTCCTTTCCATCTTCAAGACCAAAAGCTGTGGATTGTGCGCTGAATACATATATTTGTATGAATAGTCACAGTGTGTGTGGGGGAGGGGGTGTAGTCGTTTTAGGTTCCTAGGATCTTATGTTTTTACAGTTTCAAGCAGCAAATATTCATCGACAGCATCAGTCAACATTTTAATAATAATAAACTGAAGCATCTTTCTTTTTAACAATTGCTGCTTTGAGTTCTTTAGAAAAAAACAGGATGAAACAATGAATGGAAAATAAGATTCCAAATAAATGAAACCACTTAATAGTAATAATAAAGAAAAGATACAAATATGACATAGAAATGTAATAGAAAAATAAGAACAGAATGATGATAAATGAATTTAATTGAAGGCATAGAATGATAAGAATTCAAGTAAATTAGATAATTTAAGTAGAAGTGGAGAAGCCTGTATTAAGAAGGTTAGATTGTTAATGGTGATAAGTGAAAAGACGTAGAAGGTGAAACGGCTGCTTCCCCTGATACAAGTGTTTCCCATCGTTTTCCTTTCAGCTGCTGCTGGTCCTCCCACAAACCAGCAGCAGATAATTGCCAGCAATTTTTAACAGTTTAAGATTTTTAACCTGACCTTTCTGACCTCTACGATTGGGAAATAATTGTCCAATTAATTTTCTTAAATTTTTCTTGAAACCTTTTATTTCTCTGACTCTTTATAATTTGTCTCGCACATCGTGTCCAATCTAGTGTTTTTAAAAGCCTGTTGAAACAAGTGCAGGCAGATTTATTAGATTATAAAGGAGTGGAACTCATTTGCACCCCATAATCAAATAGTCTGCTGTTAGCTCTGTAAAACTTGTTAGCCCTGCAACTTTTACTCACTTATTCATAGAAAAATTGCTGGTAATATAAGACTGATTTAGTTATTTTCTCCACTGAAACTCATGCATCAAAAAGTCAGTATTGTACGTGAGAGAGTGAGACAGAGCCAGGCTGTCGGTGAATCAGTATTCATAGACTATCGCCAGATCTGCCAGGCCTGTCTCACAGCGGGGGTTCGGCTCTATGAAGATAAAGTGATTTTTTGGGGAGTGAGTGACCCTCAATCTGACCTGAAAAACAAACACGCACCCACACTGTGCACACACACACACACCACACACACACCACACACACACACACACACACACACACTCACACACACACACACACACACCATCTTATCCAGCAATTAAGCAAGCCCTGCTGGAGTGAGAACTCCACTTCAGTTTCATTCCCGCACTCTAAACGCCGTGAGCTGCGTTCACACGTTCTCTCTCTCATCTGAATGCTAACTGTTATTGTTTGACCATCTTTGCCAAACGGGTAAATTTCAAATTTCCAACGGGAAAATGTAACACCTTCACCCGAGCTGTTGCTTCACGACCTCATATCGAGCCAGGGAAAATGTCCCATCCCGACGCAGCTGTTACTGTAATTTCAGGATTAATTTCCGGATGTTTAATGCAGCAAAATGTAAGAATAATGATCCTTACTGGCCCATTTGTACAGGACAAGTCATTTTGGGCCTAATGTCCAATAACTGTTAAAGCACAGAGAGATAGAGTGAACCAGAGAGGAGAGAGAGAGAGTGGGACGGTGGCGGACCATCAGCCCCTGAGCAGTGACCCTGCTCCTCTCCTCCTCCTGTCCTTTCATCATCTTCTCCTCGCTCCCCTCCTCTATCGCAACCCTTCATCTCGCCGGCAAATTGAATTCCTCCCCAGCATCTGCCTAAGCAGCTTCGTGAGACTGGCCTGAGAGCAGGGGCTTGCACATGTCACGGCGGGGAGGAGGAAGGAAAATAAAATAAAGAGTTAATTTGGGCGCACATGTAAGAAGACAAGACGAGTCGAGACTCTCCTTTCACACTCGGAGGACGATCTCTCTGTCGGGCGGCGGGACTCTGAGCTGCCTCACACTTTGACAGAGATGGACTCAGGGGCAACAAGAGAAGAAGAACAAAGAGACGAGGGGGGGGGTCTTAACAGACAGACAGACAGGTGGCTGGATAGACAGGCAGATGAGAGGGAAAGACGGGCGAGGACGAGTGGAAGACTGTGTGTGGGGGGGAGAGAGAGTGACTCGTTGACACTGATTGACGGAGAGACAGACGGCCGAGGGAAGGAAGAGAGACCGATGACATCAATGAGTGAAACATGCTGGTAGCTGACCTTGTTCCTCTCGGATGTGCTGTTCTCCATCTCTGTCTGTATACTTCCTAATGGACTCTCTCCAAAATGGAAAGAAGGGATTAGAGGGAGTGGAGTGGAGGGAGGGGGGGGGGCGGGGGGGGACAGAACATTTGGATTTGCACTGTGTGGAGGAAGGAGTGGGATGATACAGAATGTTCACTTCTCTCTGTTTGTGCAGTACACATGCACCTTATACACATTTGTAATTGAGGGTCATGTCTGGTAAGCTGTTAGGACTACTCGCCCACTCCCTCCTCCTCCCTCTCTCCCCTCCTCTCTCTCTCTCTCTCTCTCTCTCTCTCTCTCTCTCTCTCTCTCTCTCCTTCCCACACCGAGGCAGGCGGAGGTGAGTTATTGTGCTGGTCAGCAGTTTGACATTGGAGTCTGCATTGCCAGCCATCGTCTGTAGAAATGGAATATTCCAAATAAATCCTTATAGTTGCCTGCACACTCACACACACACCGTCTCCCTCTCTCTCACACATCCACACATCCACACACACACACACACACACACACACACACACACACACACACACACACACACACACATGAACACACTTACTCTCACACTCACAGACCTGAGTATAAATCTATCATAGACGGAACACTTCCCTCTCGTGCAAGGAGCAGGCAGCTATCAATCTAGAAGGGAGAGGGTGAGACAGTGGAGTGTGGAGAAAGAGGAGGGGAGAAGAAAAGGTGGCCCTGACTCGTCCACAGGGACTGAGGAATATAAGGACGGGGGAGCCGAGACAATGGAGACAAAATGAGAGGTGCAGGGGAGAGCTGGAACGACAGGATGGAGAGAAGATTGAGTTGACAGGAGGAGGAGAGCGAGAAAGAGGGGAATGTAAAAGTTTGCCTGAAGAGTTATGGACCTGTCCGCACATACTGTCACAAGCAGATAAGCTCCGTCCCCCTATAACCCAGCATGTGTGAGTGTGTGTGTGTGTGTGTGTGTGTGTGTGTGTGTGTGTGTGTGTGTGTGTGTGTAAACTGTTGATGGGCTGAATAAATCTGTAACTTTCCTTCAGCTTCACCTTCACGTCCCACATCCAGGTGCAGGGTTTTGTTTGTTCCACCACATGTTGTCTGTCCTGCAGCTCGTTGCCGTGGACAGACACTGGTAGCTTGATGTCCTCGTGGTGAGCCAGGTCTGAGCAGCACCCGCAGCCAAGAGTTAAAGACTGGATGCCATTGTTTAGACAGCAGCCGCAGCTGAGCCCTGCGGCAAATGTGCATTGTAAAATACAGCAAGTGATTTCCACAGGGTTATCGTCAGGTTTAACACCGTGAGTCACCCAGCATTAAGAAACCAGTGCAGATGACAGGAAAGGCTTGTTGTTGTTATTTGATCAGTTTTACATCACATCTGAAAATCAGGATCTCAAAACACGTGGATCGAAAGTGACTTTGAGCGACTGTTGACTTTTTGTCGTCGTGCAAATCCTCAAAGTGCCAAAGTGGGATTTGATGCAGCAACTTGCGCGTTCTCCAGGGATTTAATAGAATTACTGTTTTGTTTTTTTAAACTGCTGTTGCAGATCAACGCTGGTGGGAGGGATTTGTCGAAGCACTGATGAACATAGTCGTGCAAATGCAGCCTGTGTGTGGTCTCTCACTGAACGATGGGCATGCACGTTTTGACATGCATCATATATTTAAAAAGGCGAATGTCAATATTATTCATCCCTTTGTTTACCATCAAACATATCAAACCGCAGACAGTCAATCTAAATTATTTTTTTATGAAGAGCTACTTTCATTTAAGGAGACGTTTTCTGTTTTTTCAGCTTTTTGTTGTGTGTTTTATAGTTGTGTGTTCTGCAAAGTTACAAACCCAAAAGATCCTGAAGGTCTTGAAACGCCTCGTGAGTTTTCTGGCCAATAGGGCCCGGGGAATCGGTCATGTGACATCACATTGTCCCACATCTACATAATGCATGCCTTGAGGCCAGTCAGGTTTGTGTGGTCACTTCCCCAAATAAAGCCAAGTGAAGTGAGAGCGGAGGCTAGCAAATTTCGTACACGTGCTGGAAGTGTTTGACCAATTACAACAGGAGTGGGTCAGCTGGCCAATCAGAGCAGACTATGCTTTACCAGGAGGAGGGGCCTTAAAGAGACAGGAGCTAAAACCGAGTGTTTCAGATAAGAGGAACTGCAGTGATGGACATTCTGAGGGGAAGTGAAGTGTTTTCAATATCAAATCAATGAAACAGACTTCAACCACAAGTAGATAAACCTTCCAGATGTGTCTCATCACATGACATCACACTCACATCCTGTCTCTGGCACTTGAAGCTGCTGAAAGGTGTAAATGAGAGTGAGATCAAGTAGAGGTCAGGTTGCATGAACTCCAGTGATCACGTGCGTCCTGTCACCTTCTGCTAAAAAAAGTCTTGACTCTGAATGTGAGGAGCAGGAGAAAGTAGATATGAGGAAACACACATTCTATTCAGTAGCTTTTCTCTTTGTTGTTGCTTTGATACCACATGTCTTTTCAAATTCCAAAATGAGTTTTCATATCTTCCTTGACATTCACTAAATGGCACCTGCCAATGTTATTACAGAATTCAGTTCAAAACTATATGAATAAGAAAAAAAAATCAAGATAAGTGATGTGAATGTTTTTCCAGCTTCTCTTTGTGTGAAGAAAAAAACATGAATAGAACCTTTTTTGCTCCTTTTTTTGTGTCATGGATGAATGCAGCTGAAATTTGCTGCAAGAATAATAGGAATTCAACTTTTTTTCAAACAGCCAGAATAACATATTTTCCTTTCTCTGTCTCTGTTTGTCTGTCAGAGGTGGCTCCCTACCTCCGAGGGGGCGTAGCAGGGCAGCAGGTGGTGCTGGAGGGAAACCGGCTGGTGCTGACCTGCCTGGCTGGAGGCAGCTGGCCTCTGCAGTACCGCTGGACTCTCAACAACAGCAACATCACCGACTGGACACAACAGTACAGGTCAGTTAGCAGCGGCTGGACCGTGTGCGACTTTTTGTCGTGTATCCCTTTTCTTTTTCTCCGAGTGTGCGTCTACCCTGTTGGTCTGTGAACCAATCCTCCTCAGACTCGTAGTTGTGTGATTCATTGGCTTCACCTTCAGGACTTAAACTCCAAGTCCTGAAGGTGAAACCAATGTGCCTCTGCTTCTATAGAAGTCTATAAGAAAATTACTTCCTCTCACAAACATTTTCCTAAATAGTCCATGGCCTCAATCCCTAGGTTCAAGTCCTCTTCAGTGCCTGATGTTCCTTTTGTAAATACTCACAGGCCGATGGGCGACATCACGGTGGATTTAGATTCGACTCATGAGTCTGGATGCAAAGATGCTCGGCTCTAAAACTCTCTGCGAGGAAGTTACAATAAACCAAAACCGTGCAAAACAATTCATCTTTTCTTCCTGAAAATGCAACTCATCCTCTGGAGCCGCTCCAGGGTTGCGTCCGCAGCATCGGGATAAACAGCTGCTGCATAAAACGCTGCGCCTGTTGGTGATGGACTGTGCTCGCAGAAGGTCACAGCGTTTAGGCTGAGCAACAAAAAGTGAGATTAATAATTGCATTAGCATTATAAATATGTATATGGTCCGGGGAAAGAAGAGGGGAAGCAATCAATAAGTGAGCTTCTTTCTCTCCCTGCCTCTTCTCCCTCTGGCCCTTTGTGTGTCGGAGGAAGCAATCCCTCCCGGCAAAACTGCAGCTGTGAAACAAAATTGTTTTTCACATCATTCAGAAACACAGAGAATCCTGGGAATACATGCACAGTGAGGGAATGAGGGAATGAGCCAGCGCTTTTGTCGGCAGTTGTCGGTTGAGCCAGGAGACGTTGTGTTGCTCTGGATCGCTCTCAGCATTCTGGCTACTTCAGTTTGGTGCGGCCAGGGCTACACTGAATTGGCAGGGTGCTGTGAGTTTGAGAGAGAGGGAGAGTGTGTGTGTCTGTGTGTGTGTCTGTGTGTGACCATCTGGTATTTTAGGCCTGATTTTTGTAATATACCCATTCATCATTCATATTGTTACATTTTTTACTGTAAATTGATTGGAAGCAGACTAAGTAAGTAGAGCGGCGTCCTCTGCTAATATCAGTGTTGATATATTATAGATATATATTGATATATTTCCAGCCTATCAGCTCATTGCCTCTGGAGTGTGAGTGTGTGTATGTGAATGACTGCATGTGACACACACTGGGATTACCTTTAAACATATTTTTTTAAACAAGAATTCCTTTCCAAACTTCTTTGTGATGTGATACTTTTGTGTCCCCCTCTCATGTGGTTGGATGCACAAAGAATTCAGATGAGCAGAGCTGTAATTACCAAATGATTTAACACTTAGCTGATTGACAGAAAATGAATCTGCCATATAATACAAATCATCACCTGAGTAATTTCTCAGTCGTTTTTTTTAAAGCAAACATGACAAATGTTTGGTCTCATCAGTGAGGATTTGATCGATGACTTTGTTGCACATATTAATAAACTGGATTTCAGTCAGGACCATGTGACCTGAGTGAAATCCAGTCCACACAAGAGATCTGTTCAGGGACCATGAGTCGCCATGTGAAGTAAAGCAGGTGGAGCAGCAGCTTTACACTGATTAGCTCCGATTCAGAAAAGGAGGAGCTTGGGTGGAGGTGGCTCGTGGAGTCACTTTGCAGTGTAAGCAGGTAGAGGAGGAAGTTAAAGCAGCTACACTAAAACGTGCCGTATAAACTTAGCCAATCAAAAGCATAGGAAGGGAAACAGCTGAGACACCATGGTGACCTGCTGCTGTCACCTGACATCCTGGATTGTGGCTGAACTTGACTTTGTGACACGTCTGAATTTAAACAACATGCTCAGAATTAAAAGCATCATTAAAAAAGTTAGACCTAAACAAACGAGGAGGTTAATATTTGCTACTTTCTTTATCTTTAACTCTGTCGTACATTTAGAAGCTGACAAATAAAGTTATTTTACATAGAGAACACTTTCTAAAGCTAATCCCTGTGTTAATTAAATGCTAACCCTCATTGTGTTGGTAGAAATAAATTAACACACTCCACCCCCCTCCTCGTTCAATGCAAGCAAAACACACATTGAAGAAGAAAGGAGTTAAACAATGACTCATGGGAAACTCACATCATATATTCCACAGTCTTTCCTCCTATTCTATAAAAACCACAAGACTCAATGTGCACTGGAAATGTCCTTGTGTGTTGTTGTGGTGTGATGAACACAGATTGTTGTGTAACGGAGGAGTTTGGTTAATGTGTGATGAAAGTGTGTTCCTGTAAGAAAACTTGTTCTCGTCCTGAATCCCACAGGGAATCCCCCCACCCCACACCCCCCCATTCCCCATTCCGGGCTGAGATTCACACCTGTCAGCACTTTGTGTTTAGTGGGATAAATAAAGGAAAGACAAACAACTTGTGAGATTTAAAAAAAAGTATATATATAGTGATAGCCCCGATGCACACACCTATTAAATGGGAAGAGAGTGAGAGAGAGAGAGAGAGAGAGAGAGAGAGAGAGAGAGAGAGAGAGAGAGAGAGAGATGCAGCGTTAGGCGGTGTCCAATATCAAAATCTGTTTCAGGATGAGAGGTGCTCTGTAATGTGTCACTCCTGATGCAAATGGAATTACGTGTGTGAGCCTTTTTGATGTTGGTGTGTGCGTGTGTGTGTGTACTAGTGTGTGGTGTGTGTTCGTTGGCAGCAGACGCCGACAGCCTGGGAGTTAAATACTTGGCTGTCCTGGTATTCATAATGAGCCCCAAAGCGATGTCCAGTTGTACTGTGTGTGTCTATGCCGTCTGTGTGTAGTATGTAGCTGTGTCTGCATGTGTATATATTTGTGTGTTTGCCCAGCATCGCACCAACCTAGATCCTATGCCAAGCTTCCCATTAGCGAAGCACAGTCCATTAAAGCCCCATTAACAACCCCTTTTAGAACAAAAACAACATGCACACAGTCAAAAAACCTTTTATACAACACACACAAACACAAACACACCAACACACACGTCTTTCCTTCTGTTATTTGGGGAACTTTGACAAACTCAGGCCCGGTTCCATTCTTAGATCAAGGTCGTGGATGGGGAAGTACACAAGAGTGCTTACATATGGACAACCCCCCCGAATTCTCCTCCCTCGTCTTTAGTTACCGCTCTGAGATAACACAAACCCTAATGACCGTCCTGTCTGTGTGTCCCTCTCGTCCCCAGGCTGTCCGTCTCGTCCCTGAAGAGGACCGACGCCGGCCTGTATCAGTGCACCGTGAGGAACAGGATGGGAGCGGTGATCCACAGGAGAACAGAGGTGCAGGTGGCCTGTGAGTACACAACGACACACACACACACATTGTACAAACCACTATAACAACCCCTAATACAAGAGGGTTTATGACACTGTTGTTTATGAGACAGATTTAAGCCAGAAAAACACCAACAGGAGAATAAATAGGATAATTACTGAAGTCATAACTTGTGTCATATTCAATTCGGCAGTTTTTCTATTGTTATTATTGGAAGAAATTGGGATCAAAATAAATCAGAAGATGTTTTCTTTCTAAACAAACACAGATTTTCAAGGGGTTATTCTCCAACCAGCTTGTTTTCAATAATCAGAAACGTTCAAATATTCTGAGCCTGTGATATTCCTTCATATCTGTCGCACTTGACACCGATCTTACTTTTCATTTATTAAGGTCTTACTCTGTTGAACCCTGCAGAGGCCCCTGTTATCCAGAGCAGCAGAAGTCCCCAGACAAAAATCCTTCCTGACCTCTGAACCATTAGCTTCCGTAACTCTATTGCAATCTGTAATTTGGTATTCCTTTCATCTCTTCTCCTAAAAAAAGAGTCAAACATCTTCCTGGGGTTTACTTTTCATAATTCAAGATGGAACAGCATCCACTATGCTTGCTATTAAAGATTCAGTTAAACTACAGCTCCCATGGAACCAGTGTGGCAGCTCGGGTACACACATCACTGTAACTTTTGTTCACATTTTTTTATAATTCATAAATTTCCCCAGTTATCTCAGCAGTTATGTCTGTGGCCTTAAACCCTGGTCAGCGGTCAGTCCTCTGGGTTCTGCTGTTATTACAGACATGTCTTAACTACACTGACCCCCTGGACTCACCTCGTTTGATTAGCTGTGACTTTTAGCCTTCATCGGTCCAGGGGCTGATGGGAAATCGTGTTTAATAAAGGCTGCCAAAATTAAGCTGTTTTAAATTCACAAAGATATTTAATTGCCTGTCGAAAAACTCACTTTAATCGGAACATATGAAGCATGTGACACAACACAGAGTGGAGAGAGGATCAAAACTACAGGGGGGCTGAGATTGGTTTTCAGGCAGGAAGGAGGAGTCAATGGTGTTTTGAATGAATTGAATGAGCTTATTGTAACTTTACGCTGCTTTAACATAACTCATAAATTAATGGAATGATGTTCAATCCTGAGAAGATACCTGGTGACAGTGAAGAGTAGAGTCTGAGACATTTTCAGTATTTCAGTCCTGCTCCACGTGAGCGAGGAAGTACACAACAGACCATTTACTTAAGGAAAAGTACAAATACATAAACCACACATTAACTTTTTTACTGGAGTTAAAATTAAGTAAGAACCTTGCTTTTAAATGTACGTATTGAAAGGAGGTGTGTAATGTCAACTGCTCGTTATGTAACACAATGCAGAGTAAAGTAGAAAGAACAGATATTTGCTGTTATGATGAAGTACCCAAAAAGTAAAGTACACACACATGAAGCTTGTAAGCAGTTAGTTTTAGAACAGCAGTAAGTTTACATCTAAATCTACAATTTTCTATGTAATCAAACGTCTAGAGCCACATAAGAGATGAGTTTCTCTGTCCCACGTCCTTAATGCTCTATTTCTCAGTTGAATGCTCTTCCTTTGGGACTGAGGGTAACTCGTTATACGGTGTTGATTCCTCACTCTCTCCATTCCAGATTTAGGAAGCTTCTCCACGGAGGAGCAGAGAAAGACTGTGACTCAGGGCCGGGCCGCCGTCATCAGCACGCCCCCCCTCGCCTCCTTCCCCCGGCCCCTCGTCACATGGTTCAAAGACGGACAGAAGATTATCCCCAACAACCGAATGTAGGTGTTTCTCTCCTTCCTCTGTTCAGCTCCCCCTCTTTCTCTCTGTCACACTCACTCTTATCCTGTGACTCTTTGGAACAAAGTGTTTGCAAAGAATACGGGACTGAGATAAAAAACATGTCACTCCTTATCCCTCCTGTGATAAATTAATTAACTTTTTCTAGAAGCCAAAATGTTCCTTTTTAAATCCCTGCACACCGACTGTTAAGAGGCTTAGATAACTGACCCTTTTCATTAGGCATCGGTACAACAGACATAACAACGTTTCTCAATTAATCACATCCACAGGGTTATTCAGTAATTTTGGGTTTACCAGGAATCTTCCTTTATGTAAATTGTGTATCAGAGACATGAGGGTCCCTGGATGTGCTGTATTTCACTGGCTCCTTTTTTTAAATGCCCGTCATTTGCATATTACTCCTTCGCCTGCTACAGCTTTCCTGTCAGTGTTGTTATTCTGAGAAATGCCTCAAACTGTGTATTAATGATGTAATTACTCAGACAGAAGCAGGGGGAGGGAGCGTTTGTTGTGAAAGGTTCGGGGAACAATTTGCCTCGTAGATTGTCCTAACATGATTTGAGGATATGCGGCGGTTGGAATCTACTCATCAGTGAAAAGTAGGTGTTGAGGTGCAGACCCTGTTAGACCTGATCCGGGGCTTTATTAGCACTCACACTCGTAGATAACTAACTCCCCATTAAGAGCACTAACTGCTCCCCTGTGTGTTATTGGGTGAGATTGGCAGTGGCCTTGCTCTACACGTTAAATGGCCAGACAGCAACTTCACCACATCTCGAGTGCTTCTGCGGCGTCAGGTTACACAAAGCAGCTCGTTTTAATTTTAAACTTTTGCCTTTGGTTCGCATCAACTTTGACTTTGCTTTTTTAATTTGAACGAACACGGGGAAAGGACTCACCCCCCCCGTTAAGTTAATGGGCCGTCGTTGAGTGCGGCTTAATGACAGTGGACTGCAATTAGTTTGCTGTTGAAGTTACACAGTCGGCGTTGGAAAGTGTTTACTGTCAGAGCATCACCACTCCACTGAGCTGGCCTCTCTACACTGTACTCCCTGCTGCTCGCCATGAAAACACAAACCAGGGAGTCCCTTTGTTCTCAGCGCTTTGTACTTCTCCTGATTGTTTCATGACAACAGCCTATTTACATATTTTAATAAGCACATATATTGAAGCTCAGTGTGACCAAGGATGTTTTTTAAAATAAGTTTTTAGGTGTTCGCTGTCCGTACCCAACTTTAAGATGAAGTCTTAGCGAGAGATTGAGTGTTTCTCTCGTTTCAAAATGGAAAATAAATCTGTGACTGATGCCGCAGTAAATTAAAGTCACTTACTGGTAGAAAAGTGAGAAAGGAAACGTTTACTGTCACATCCAGGCTTCTATTACTTTAATGGCTCTTTCCATCCATACATAAGAAGACTGAGGACATGGCACAGTGAGCAGCCCGGAGGCCCTTTGTCATGCTCACGTACGTCTGTTAAAATCCACAAGTGGTTGGACGCCACCTATTGAGTCCAAGTGCACAGAGGCAGTTGACTTCAGGATCATTATTTAGAGTACACTGGATGTTTTTTTTTATAAATGTGTGTAGCTGTTATAAAAGGTTTAACTCGAAAAGGCCGAGTGAATGAATATCCAGCTGTCACACACAGGAGTGAGACGCCATTATCATTTCAACCAGAGGATAATGGGGCAGACTTTCATTTTTTCCATAGCAACTCACACCTGTTAGTTCTGGTTCGTATTTATCTGAAACTGTCGGAGTGAAACCAGGAAGGTGTGAGAGTTGTCCTGAATTAAGCCTGACAGGAAAGGAGCCATCTTACCGGAGGCTGTGGATCCACGTTCATATACGTGTGAAGAACAACCAGGACACATCCTGTATCTGATCGCTATAGGACCAACCCTCTGTGTCGACCTCAGCCTAACCACAACACTAGTGATTATTTCAGGTGGCAGGAGTCTGTTGTGGAAGCTCCCCCCCCCACCGCCAGGAACCAGAAATGTCAGGAGCCAAACAGACGAGTTGTGGCATAATTATTTTTCTAAAAAAAGAGAGCAAAAAATGCAGTGAACCTCAGAATTGAAGATAATAAAAGTTGAGGTGAGGCGGAGGGAAGCTGCAGACTAAGCAGTGATGCAACAGTTGCAGCAGGAGGGTTAGAGGAGCATTTAAAACACAATGTGACTCGACAGTGAGCGATCGGGTGTCCCAGTTTGGCAGGTGCTCTCAGCTGAGCAGTCCTCTGAGAGCTGCGGCCTTCTGATCACAACACAGATGATGATGATGTCGCTCGTGTTGGAGCCAGTACACGTGGCTCTGCTTCCCTGTTGCCCTTCATCTTGATTACTTAAAAAAATCATAAACATCCTGGCCTGAAAATGCACAGTCTTGTTTTGTTTTTTTTATCGTTAATATAACTTATAGGGTTCAGGATCTCCTTCAGTTTCTCCTGAACACCTGAACACCTCACTGGCTCCACTGAGGCCGTGAGAAATTAACACGTTTTCATGAAATACAATATCAGCGTCACCCTGGGAGCAGGGAGCAGAGATGCTGTGTCACACAGCCCCGGCCTTACACTTAGAGTAGGTGGTGGTTTATTTGGTCCATATACAAATTTTATGCGGAGACAGGGAGACATGTCGCCTCCGGTACTTAATATAAATCATTTGTCCACCTCCATTAACTCTATGGAGTGTCCTAGACAATCTCTCCCCTCGTTGAATGAATGAGGGAGAGATCCCAGCAGTCCATCTCTCACTCGGTACACACCTCTGACAAACAGCTGGCACCGCTGCACATCAGGCCATTAAATTAGTCAGGGAGAGAGATTCTCACTCTCACAGCCGACCTGGTCGTTCTAAAACCTTTAACTGTTGGAGCTAACCAGTATGTCACCAAACAAACTCCTTCCACTGCTCATACAGAGATACATGGATTTTCAATAACTTTTCAATAACCAGCTCTCGTGCTTTACTTTGCACCTTTGAGCAGCTGCTGGTTGACAGAGACGGACGTTTGGTCCACGCCAGCTGGACGTCCTGGTTTTTATGCATGTTTAAAAACTTCACAGCTTGTGGAATATAAAGAACATTTTTATCTGTTTTTTGTAAATAGAGGGAAGCAATAACATCATACAGATGGAAGCAGTTTAGATGAGGAAGTGAGAGGATGCGTCTCGTCGGGCGTAATGATCCTCATCCTACTCACGACTGTTTCTCTGTGTGTATGTTCCATATTCTGGAAATGTAAATCCCCAAAGTTTACTGGCTGGTTTCCTTATAGGAGGATAGTTTTGAGTAGAGTATACGTTGTCCGTTTCTCCTAAATGCAAATTCATTGACCCCTGACAAGAAAGTAGTGTTTTTAACCCTGTTCTTCTTTGGATGATTGGTTATTAATTTATTTTTTTCAGCACGAAAAATACTGGACAGATTATTTTAAAACTTGGTAGAAGGTTGGAACATGGGCCAGGAGGGAACCCATACAAGTTTGGTGAACAAAGGGGCCACTCTATCCATATTTCACATGATGTTTTGGGGGTTGAAACTGGAAAATAGTCTGAATGTCTCGGATCTTTCAAACTAACAACAATTGTTCATCTTTTATGTTGTTTAAAGTTTTAGATTAGTTTCTTTTTCTGGTGAGACTCAACTATTCACAGTCTGATGACACCAAACCTCCCATGTTAGACTCAGATTGAATCAGACTCAGGAACCAATCTGCTAAAGCCTAATGAATAGTTCATTATTGATTACTCAATAAACCTCCGTTGACCTTCAGCCTAAAATCCATCCTAAAGCCATAATTGCAAACCATGCAGCAGCTCCAACACTTTCAATTCATGTTCACAATGTCTAAATATATTTAAAAAGGGTTGTGTGAACATTGTGAACTGTTTGATTTTAATATTCAGAGCTGTACAAGTGCAGAAAAGGAAAAGGCTTGTTATTTCTTTATTCCTGCTGCCAGGGTCGGTTCACACGTTGTTACGGTGACATTGGCGGCTTGTTGGAGAAGATCTGATTTGATGTGAAACTTCGGAGCAGAGAGAGTTTGTCTAAAATTGAAGGCTTTCGAACCAGACCCCTATATCCATGGCAACAAGATAAAAAGGACAGCTGCTTCTGTCACTTTCAGGTCCTAGTTATTGTAATATCACTCGGAATAAAGACATCATTTAAACCATATTGTTAGATATTGTTACATGTCTGTTTCTGCTACCTTGGAAATAATTGAGGTTCTACCCGTGTGATGCTCAGTAGAAGTGGATCTGAGGCTTTCGTTTCATTTTCAGGTTTTAATGTGATCTGGATAAAAAGTTTTATCTCTGCATTTTTTCAGATGAAATATTCTGATTTGCTTTCCCCCCCACATCCACACCCTGTGCTGAGGATTCATGCGTAGCTCTGCCTTTGAACCCTGATAGAAAAGACTAATTTGCACCTTTCTTCACGGCTCCTCTCTTGTCTCAACAAGACACGTCTTCCCCCCCCCGCTGCCCCCCTCACCTCTCTCTTCTGTCTCTCACTCCCACTTTCCTGCCTCCAAATTATTCCCTATATTCCTCTGTTCTCTCCCTACGTGTCTCTTTCACAGTCATTACCATGCTACAGGATGCACTGTGATACAGAGCCCGTAAACTTCTGCTCCTGAATAAACTGTTTAACTGCTGTGTGGATGCACACACACACATACACACACACACACAAACACACACACACGCACACAATCTGTCTCTCCAGACCAATCTCGGTTGCGTCTACCTGGCTCGAACGTCCCTGTGTGCGTTCATGCGTGACAAAGCGAGTGCAGTGAATATTTGCACTGCTCTGCGTGTGTACGTAATATATGTGTGTGTGTGTGTGTGTGTGTTTGTTTGTGTGTGTGTCTGTGTGTGAATGCATCCGTGTTTGTGTGCAAGGTTACGCTGGCTGGTCCTGCGGTCCGGTGAGACGGGGCCAGATGGCGCCTGGCGGTTGGCTGTCTTCGTGTTGACCGAGCTGATGATTTCGTTTATGAAGTTTATTGATCCGATATGCATCACTCCCAGAAGCGCGCCCCCCCCCAGCTCCATCCCTATTTGTGTCTGTGTGTCTCAATCCAGCTATGAACATTCCCAAACTCCCCAGCTCTCAAAGTTGTGTCTACAACTTGAAAGCTGTCACTTCTCTCCCGCTCTACTGTAATCTCTCCTCTCTCTCTCTCTCTCTCTCTCTCTCTCTCTCTCTCTCTCATCTCTCTCTCTCTCTCTCTCTCTCTCTCTCTCTCTCTCTCTCTCTCTCTCTCTCTCTCTCTCTCTCTTCCTCCTCTTCTCTCCACTCTTCCATCTCTCTGATTTGCTCCATCCGGCCCAAACATGTTTTTCCTCCGAACTTCAGTCACGCTGAATCTGCTGCTTTCTTCTGCGTCGTCCGGCTGCAGCCGAAACAACTTGGGGATGATGGTGCCACCACCTCGGCTGCTGCTGCTGCTGTCGATGCCGATATGTATATTTATATTTTAGCTGTGACCTGCAGCCGAGGTCGAGAAGAGGGAGCTGCTGCTTTTAATTAGCTCTGAGGCCCGTGGCAGATGGACGTGAAATGATTCTGATAGCCGGCGGCTTCATGAGGACAGCCAGGCTGCTGAGAATTAGAGTTTTACTTCCCCCTCTTCCATCGGGGACACGGGGAGCCCAGTCTGATCAAATAAAAAGACAGTTATCTATGCAGAAGCATGGCCGGGGCGGACAGTGAATATTTCAGTTTCTTGTTGCTGGGGAGTCGAGCGGTGATGTCACAGGTGCTCAGTGCCAGGACCGGGCCTGATGGGAACTACCGGTCCTGGTAGACCTGGCTATATGCTGGGGAAGGTTCTCGCTGTCTGAACTTTGCAAGCAGATGTTTGAGGAGTTTGTGTTAGTGGTTGTGTTCAGCTTTACAATTAAGGGTGTCGAGCAAATAATGAGGTCAAAAGAAAGAAGCATTATTTAGCCCCGGACGGCTATTTAACCTTAGATCTCACCACGTGTCTAACTGTCATTTGAAAGCTCTGACTTCAACCATCGCAATTTATAATGACTCGTTTTCTCACGGCAGCCGAGGGGGGGGGGCAGCATCATCAAAGTGACTGAGAAAGAGGTGGAAGACTAAATGAGTGGTGGAGTGAAGAGTTTAATCTCATCTGAATCCATTGTGTCTGGAACTTAATCTTTGGAGCCACCAGAAGCTTAGATGCCGCGTGTGACTCTCCTCTCAATGATATGATTTAGTTACTATAAGGATTATAAAAGTATCCCCCGGTTTTAAGACAGTTGACTGCACTAAGTTCAGCATGTGTCTCAACTTATTCATACACTGCAAGGATCGCAGCTCTGTGGATGAACACAGTTTAGTTTATTTCTTCCTTACATCTGCTGCATATTACATTTATACCTGCTGATGATAGCTGATAATAAAATGTTTGCTCTGCACCTGCTGCTGTCAGATTTTCACCTTTTTTTTCAGCATTTATAACATTACACATTAACATTATATCATTTAAATAGCTTAAGTAGTTTTAAGTTGCTCTTATCACACTGATCTATGTCCAAATGCTCATCTTTCCGGTCGCTTGATGCTGTATGGATGGGGGGAGCATCATGATTGGTGGAGCACATGTATCTGTGGGACCTTATATTTGGGCTTTATGTCTCGATAGCAGGCGGAAGTGGAAATCATGATCGTCTATGATTATTTACAATCGTTGTTGCGAACATATCCAGGAATCCTCCAAGATAAACCCCCGATCATAACCAGCATCCTAATCTCCATCATGTGTGATGTTGCAGAAGTTGAATCCAAGTCCTGAAACCAAAATCAAATCAAAGTTCCTGCTGCACATTTAGAAATTATATTTCCCATAAAGAAATGAAAGGAAGAATTGCTCCCTTTGGTTTGTGGTGTCTTGTCATTTATGCTCCAAAAACTTGTTGGATTATTGTAATATTTTTTTCATTAGCTACACAAACACCCTGATTCAATATACATGAGGAACAGGCTGGAGTCACCACATCTATGTATTGATGCGATGTATTAGCTCGAAAAGTTTCTGTAAATTATTACATTCATAGACAGTTTTCTTCTTTTGGGAGCCATGCTGCTGCTCTGGTAAGAATCACAATAACTTTGAATTGACAGCTCAAATAAGGCGTGAGTCGTGAGTTAGTGTGATCGTTACAGTTCATTGACTGCAGGAGATATCTGGTGTTTATCCGCCAAACTCTGACCTGAGGAAGCAGGTGTGTGTTAAATCACCTTTCTGTCACCAGTACCAGTGAACGCTGGCTCAGACTCACCAGTACATGGAACGTCTCTACATTTGTATATCTTTTTGCCACTGTATTAAAAAGACTGGACATTAAGCAACAGGAAATATTTTTTTGATTCCAGCCTCAACTTGATATTTTCAAATTTACCTCCCTCCCTCCCTCCCTCCCTCCCTCCCTCCCTCCCTCCTCCCTCTCCCTCCTCCCTCCTCCCTCCTCCCTCCTCCTCCTCCCTCCTCCCTCCTCCCTCCCTCCCGTCCCTAGCATCCCGTTCCATAATTGAATTGCTCCTTTGCTCCTCTAATGTGGCGGAAAATAACAGAATGAAAATGCTCACACTATAAATGCTTCCATTTCCCCTTCCAATATTTTACCGCTCTTCTTCATTTCAATGGACACTCGCCTGTTGCTGCGTCTCTCTCTTGTTTGCTCCTCGCTCTCACCCCTCGTCTCACTTTGTACTCCTTTCTTGTCAGGTAGCATTAGCGCTTGTTGATCGTTCAAAGGGAAAACAGTAATCCCAGTATTCCTCCTCTCTTGACCTCCAGCTCACCTCAGGTCTTGAAAGGGAGACTTAGAAGAGTGTTGATCAGTCGCAGATCGCAGCAGAGATGTGGAAATGGATTCGTTGTGTGTTATGTGTGTTTATTAAGACGGGTGTTATTTAACAATAATTAACCAGTGAAAGTAATTGTGGTAATGAGCCTACGGGATTGACTTCAGTCAGAAACACTTTGTGTAGAAGAATTGATGATCTATAGTGAAATTATTACACTGTTAGGGTTTGGCAGAAAAAGAATCTGCCTTCAATTAATCTCAGCTTGCTCAGCCATTTTCTTGTGTTGTTGATCAATGTGATTTTTGAAGTGTTGTTTGTTTTTCTCGTCGCTGTTTTGGCACAAGCATCACAAAGACTAACGACGCTCTGCAGAAGCTGAAGATGAATCCAAGTAAAGAAGAAAGCACCACAAGGATTCTGCTGGAAAGACACACCCGCATTTAATTATCACGTATATGAAATAATAACAAGAGTCTTCGGATCAACAGCAACAAAAACAGAATGACTCCGGTGGTAAAATGGTGTAAGACACATACTACCATACTTTAATATCCACTGCATATCATAGCCCAGTCACCACATACATTCGACCCACTCTGCACTGAATCAGCACAAAAGCAGACAAACAACAATATGATTGTGTAGTTCTAATTGTAAAATCGGTCCTAAAATGTCATATTCATCAAATTGAGCCCTTTAAATATGCCTGCATTTTCAAATCAAGATCTATATTTATGCATCATTTCCCAGATGATGATGCAACAACAACAAAACCAAAATAATCTACATCTGCACCTTGATGCAGTTGGTTCCTCCCCGGCCTCATCGCTACCAAGATTGATTGAGATTAGTTTCCGTACGAAAAACCTCCAATCTAGTTTCACTGTCCCAGCAGTAGTTAAAACAGCGGAGCCTCACGAGCACAGTGGAACTGGATGATGTTCACGCTCCCTCAGTAAATCTGTTAATGGCCGACCTGGTGCCTCGAGTGCTCAGTGTCTCCCTCGTGACACAGTTTGAGTCGTCGTTAGTCTGTTTTCTCTCCAGGAGTTTCTCCAGGAGAACATAATGTATGTGGAGGCTGCTAAACTGTAAGTACACATTATAATGATACTCTGAAAACTAGGTTTATGTGAGTTTAAAATGGAGAAATCGTTCCTGGGGCCTGTGTTTAAACCCATCACACCCAAGCAAACAGGTCTAATGTGTTCAGGTCATTATTACTCATCATCTGTTTATATTTGTAGTCAGATAATGCAAGAGGTCAAATTTGATCATATTTGAAAACCTGGACATTTCCCTGTGTTTGCATGTGTGTGCGGTTATCTTTCAAAATCCGACATGTGCAAACAATCATGCATAAACTATTCAGCTGATGATTACTAATCGTTTGTTTTCATTTGTAATCGGCAGTGTAAATAATTGAGGGACCTCCTGACCTTAAACTGGTGCTGAGACGTTTGCTTCTCCTCAGTTTTGGTTGTTTTTAATAAATCTACGTCTCTTTCTATGAGATTTAGATTCGATGTCACACATTTAATCACGCGTTCAAAAGACCAGTTTGTTGTTAGAAACAAACCAGCCCCGGGGCGACGTGTTCCACCACTGGAACCATCGTGCATGAATCTTGCAGTAAAGAAATCAGATGACTTGTTTTAATGTTTAATACTATCACTGTACTGCGTGTGTGTCGGGGTAGCGACACATGTGGCGAAGGGAGACAGGGAACACGGGTTGGCTTTAATTGCATTGCATTTTCCGGTAATATTATTCATTGTCAAGGTGGAGTGGGACAGAATTGCATTATGAAGACACCACTTTAGGGCCTGCTGGCGGACTATGAATATTCATAGCTTATTCTGCCAGAAGCAATTTGTTGTAGCTTTGTTTAAAAACTGTTGATGTGCTCTCCAAGTCTGTAGGCTATAGGAAGACCTACATTGCACCAGCAGGTAAAAAACTAAACAAATATGTTACCTTTCTGCTTCTGTCTTGACTCTGAATTCGGGGTAACGTTTTTAGATTTGATAGAATCATTATTCTCAGACCTCGGCTCACTGTCTGAGATCTCTGTTGTTTTGCTGAGATAACAGCGTCTGTGTCTGGTGGAGACATCAGGTGGATTTGAGACTAACTCGTGTCCTCGTCTTTGTAGCTCTGCCGTCTTCCTCACGTCACATTTCTGAAACAACTAAGGTAAAAAGAAGAGGAACTTCTTTTTTTGAACAAGTAGAAAGTAGGAACTTCTTTTTTTGAACAAGTAGAAAGTAAGAAAGACATTAACTCTGAGGCTCTACTTAATGACTCTCCCAAATGACACAGGCTTACTCTGCCTCTCACACTCAAGGGAGGGAGACGAGCAGCAGGAGAGGGTTGGGAGGAGGAGGAGGAGGAGGAGGAGAGGAGGAGGAATGAGAATCTCTCCAAACCGCACGACTGCAACAAAGATGATTGCGTCGCACTTTCAAAATACGGCCAAATTAACTACCATGATTTTATTTTTTCCTTTATCATATTTTAATTATCCTTGACAAATTGTCATAGTTGTTTTCGTTCCCGTAGCACTAAATGAAAACTTCATGGACTGTAACAAGCCCTAATTGGCCATCGTTTATATTTCTTAAGACCCCCGAGCCCTGGTATTAAAAACCTTTCTGGATATGTAGATAATAAGCAGGATGTAAACATAGGTGGCTCACATTTGCATACAAGTGTCACTGAATTTAAAAAAGCTCTCATTTTGTTCTCAGACACACTCGTCCACCGCAGATCAGTGCAGTTCCTTTTGTGTTATTCAGATGTTGTGAAGCACCACTCACAGTGTACAGCTTCCATGACTCACTCTGAAGTTTACTATCCACTCAGCTTCACAGATCCACTCAGGCTTGTTCACAGCAGCACAATGAAAACTATCTACCCGTGTGTTTTATACCCCCTAAATAAACACATGCTGTCCGATGTCACGTATGTTGTTTGACATGTTATTTTAGTTTTTTAGTGAAATGCCTTGTGATAGGTTTGGATTTATTGCCTTCGAATTTGACATAGATATAAATGGACTGTGGTGATCTTCTGAATCTGCAGCCAACCAGCGGTTCTGAAAGAAAGTATGGTCAACTATTGGAAAATTTTATAGAACTCAATCATGCTCCCCTCAGGATGGATTGTAATAACGTTGGCTAACCCTGCTGTTTAGCAAATGCTAGCATGTAACGGCTCAAAGCAAAGTGGGGATCCATTCTTTCTAAACAACAGCATGATAGCATTCACTTTTTAAGCCTGTTAGCTTGATTGAAGTAGCATTTAGTCCCTGAATAGTCTCATAAAGCTGCTAACATGTCTCTGGACTGTTTGGATCCAATCTTCAACCTAAGTGGCAGCAAAGTCTGTTTTCTCATCAGAGAAACCTGCCATGATTATAGTAATCCACCCAGTGCACCTGGCTGTTATAGGGAACTGGAGGTGGCGTGCTGATTGTTGATCTTGATTGATATTTTAGACCATGTGCTTATATATTTAATAGAAAGTTTGAGTCTAATTCCGTCACACGTACAATCCCTAAACTCTTTAACCTTTGTGAGTGTTTCTATTTTCACGTTAGTCTGTAACATCAGTGTTTAGTGAATCTCTGCTCATCTCTTTCTGTCTGCCACAGAGCGGCTGCTTCGGTCTGAACTGATCACTCAGCGACAGGCGAGGGAAGTGTGCGGCTGTGTGTGTTTGTGTGTCCTGCTTGTGTAGCACGTGCCTACGATCATTCATTTTATTGATGCGTCTTTGAAAGACGCAGTTTTCAGATTTTCCATTTTCTTCTTTCTTCACCTCTCACCATCCTGTCTCCTTCCATTGTTCTCTCCTTGCCGATATCCCACATGTACACACTCTGCGGAATCATTATTCCCCTATTACAGTATGAACTAACACACTCCCACCTGCCAGCTTGTGTGTGTGTGTGTGTGTGTGCGTGTCCTCTGTCTGAAGTCGTTAAATATTCTAAAGACTGAGACCTCTTTTAATTATCCACTAATCACACTTTTAATTACCTGCCACATACACATCCATCACTGACCAGACTGTACACACATGCACACACACTCGGTGCACAAACACAGGTAGCCTCACACACACACACACACACACATCTGTCATTGGAGAGAGCGCTTAACCTATCGACAAGAGAGACAGAATGAGAGAATGAGAGAGAGAGAGACCACTGAGGAGTGACTGATGGAGGTGTGGTTTGGACGCCCTGTTAGTGGCTGATCGGTGATTACCACAGACGAGACCATGAAGCTGATGAATAAGAAAAAGAAGGAAATGCAAAATTCGTTAACGATAGATCCTCATCTAAACTGTAGATACAGTTTATCTTTGGTTTTCCCGAAGCACCAGACGACACACTGCTGATTGACCGGTTAATATCACAGCTACACGATGACATCCTGGAAAAACCAGGAGCTGGATCAATAACCAGAAGGTCACAAGTTTATCTCTCTCTCAGACACAATTAAAACTTGAGCACACACTCCTTTCAGGATGTTACACTGCTCTAATCCCTCTGCTCATGTATTCACGTGGGAGTTTTTCCTGTTTATGTCAAGAAATGAATGCATCCAGCGTTTAGGATTGTGACTCTCCGTCCTCTGCTGGTTTGTCCCAACTCTTAGCGATCCATCCTTAATGTTAGAAGCTCTTCTTTCTCACTTAGTCTCCTGCTTCCTTGGTTCTGCTATAGGATTCCTATTCGTCAATTTCCCTTTGGCTTACCAGATAATTACTTTGTACCATCACCAATACGCACTCGCTCACACACACGGCCAACTATTAACTGTAACACACACATAAAACTGGCTCAAACACATCGTTCACACTCACTCACTCGCCTCTAAATTGTTGCTACTGCGTGACCAAAGTTCACAAACACATTTAAATCAGCTTTTTCCATTTTTGGGAAATTTTATTTTTGGCTCAAACAAAACTGCTTTTGCCAAAGTGGGAGGAGTTACAGCTGAGGTCGTTTTAAGGCCGAGGAGGCAGAACACTTCAATTCCTGCACCGTTCTTTAACCTGTGATTGAGCTGGAACTTCTTCCTGCCAATAAAACGTGCCATTAGGAAGATGAATTTGCGTTGCTTTAGTTGGTCAACTGGTGCAAACTAGTGGGCAGCACAGGGACAAACCAACCCCCCCCCCACCCATGTCTGTTTCATTAAAACATCCAGGAAATGTACTGTCCTCAAAAAGCTCCATCCTAGAAATACATACAGATGATTAATTAATTTGGCATCTGTGCCGCATCCTTTTTGCCTCTGTTAGCTCTCGCCAAAGATTAAAAAGCCGCTCCAATAATAACTGGATCCAGCTCCCTGCTCAGTCTCTTCCTCTTTTCCTCAGCTTGGAATTACCAAGACAAACTCCTCTTGGTTTTTATTCGTGGCTCTCCCATGATGCACATTCTCACAAGACCAAGCTAACTTCTCCTTACAGCTAGCTGCGAACTCCGCCTCTGAGTGATGGTGTGCAACGTTTTGCCGTAAAGCAGCTAGTTACACAATGCGACAGGGGAGAGCTTTGGCAATGACAGACACACTATTCTCCCAATTCTAGGGTTTGTGTAGCATCCAAATGATTATCAAGGCATTATTTTAAGGTAAACAAAATGACACATACATGGTTGACTATACTTTCTTTTATGCAATTTATTTTTCCCACTTTCGATGAAAGTAGACACAACAATCTCTGTCCCCCTCAGTGGCTTTGGTAGAAGGAGCAGGTCAGCGTGAGTGATGCATTCACTGACTCTGTGGCTGCAGGCTTGGTGCACGCTAGAAGATCTATGAAACCAAGCGTGTGTGTGTGTGTGTTAGTGTGTGCATGAGTGTGTGTGTGTGTGTGTGTGTGTGGCTATGTTTGTTACAGAATAATGTAGATTAAAATGTTCTCGCCTCTAGGCAGAACCATTCTTTTGCATCGTATTGATTTCCTTTCGCCATGTTGACAAGTGTATCAGTTAAAAACCCCTTGTTTTACAGGAGATTGTGTAACTGTGCGGTTGTGTCAGCGGAAAGCTGAGTTGTGTTGCTTGTTTGCTCATTGCTAGTGCCACTGAGCAGTGTTGTCCTTTGTACAGGAACTTACTACCCACCCCTAATATCTATTATTTACTACAGAGGTGAAGCTATTCTCAAATTTAGGCAAGTATCAGTCCAGAGAACAACTCTGTGTCATCCATTTCCTCCATTATCAGAGGTCGAAGGAGGATTAGAGCCAATCACAGCTATAATTGGGGAATAGAGTCAGGACAGGTCACCGGCCTATCACAGGCCCAACATACTTAGAACCATTCACAGGTCTCCAAGTGTAACTAAACTCAAAAGTCTTTGGTCTGTGGGAGGAAACCGGAGAAAACCCCCCACACAGATAGACTCGAACTCGAACTTAGACCTTCTTGCTTTGAGGCCACAGTGATAACCGCTGCACCACTGTGCCACCCCCGATTGTGTATCATGAAATTTATTAACGACCTAAATCCAATTATAATGAAATTAAATGGTGTTATACAGCTTTGAAATGAGCGTTTAAAGACTTCCTGTCCAGCGCATCATAATGTTTAAATAGCGAATAGAGCTGCACCTACCTGGGCATCCATGACCAATCAGCTGTTCCACTGATCTGAAGGGACGGTGCAGTGTTTATATGAAGACAGTCATATGTGCCCTATCAGGTGGTGGTGTTTAAACTTTACTCTCCTCAGACAAGAGAAAACAGCTGATCCTGACATTTTCAAAAAGCTGTAACCAGGAAACAGGCCTGAACCAGAATTAGAAAATGACGTCTCATTTTCAAGTGTGAATATAAGCGGCTCCGTGTTCAGCCGGGAGAGATGACGTTGGAGAACAAGGTGTGTGTGTGTTTCCATCAGAGAGAGAACGACCGAGAGGAAGCAAAAAGGAAAAAGAGAGCGAGAGACGTCACTGCCAGTTGTGTGGTTAATTGGAAGCAGACATAATTAGTGCTAATTAGGATAATAGCCATTCGTCTAGAGATCCATCCACCTAATGGGACTACAACAGTCACTCAGCTGCACACACACACACACACACACACACACACAGACACACACACTTCTGGGTTGTTACCATCCATCCTGCCTCCTTGTTAGAGGAATGCGGTGTCGTACTGTAGATTCTACGCACGACCTGTTCCCACTCTGAAAAGCAAATGTTTTTCCGTGAGCTTTCACATGAATTAACGTCCGTTAACGTGCACGTGGCTGACAGCGAGACAGACGGACGCACAGAGCCGCGGCAGAGAGGAAGTGAGTCATGGCCGCTCCTGTAGCTGAGCAAACAGCGAGCGCAGTGAAAAGTCCCTCTCCTCTGTTTGCTCAGCATCAGGCCCCCCATCCCTCTCTCCTCTCCTCTCTTCCTGCCTCCATCTCACCCTTGCCCCTGCTTTGCTTTCCTTTCCTGTTTCGTTGCCTCCCCACTCATCGCTGCCTGTCCCCCCCCCCGGCCACGCCAGGGGACATTAAACAAACGCAGTCTGTCTCTCGCAGCCCTCACTTACTCTCTCTCTCCCCCTCTTTCTACCTCTTTTTCCTCTCTCATATGCACACACACACCAATTACTTTCGGTCTGCAGGCCCTGGGCTGTGTGAGTACAAGGATATGTGTATGTGGGCAAGCTCTCCTTCTGCCTATGTGTGTGTCTGTGTGTGTGTGTGTGTGTGTGTGTTGTGTTATGGAGAACTTATTGGCTGTGGCAACTGGCCAAGCTGCTGAGCGACGACAGGAAAATTCTCCCTCCTCGCGTCCGTTTGACCGTTTGAAGAAACTGTAAAGGTGAAGGAGGAAGCGAGCCTGTGATTTAGGCACTGCGTTAATTACAAGTCACAGAGCCGCAGCGTGCACAGGGCAGGAGGCAGGGAAACCGCTTTCTGAGTCAGTGAAGGGGGCTGTTAAAATCTCTCACAAACACATTAGTGTTCATTACTGTTGCAACCTCTACCATCTATTTGTGCCCTTCTCTTCTTCTCTCTCTCTCTCTCTCTCTCTCTCTCTCTCTCTCTCTCTCTCTCTCTCTCTCTCTCTCTCTCTCTCTCTCTCTCTCGTTCGCCCTCTCCATTGGTCTCCTGTGCAGTCACTTATGCAGGTTGTATTTTTTCTCGGAGAGTTCAAATCAACAAGACTCCTCAACCAGAGCCGTGACATTAACAGAGAATTACTTTATATTGCTTTTTTTGCCCCTGTGGGCGGAGTCGGGTCGTGGACTACATGGTGAGAGTTGTGTAGCTGTCACACAGACGTTGGGTCCGAGGTGACAGAGCTCTAATCGATGGATCAATTACAGGAGGGGGTCGGTGTACTGTTGAACAAACTTTATACTAGTTAGAGTATACATCAGATTTACTTTGGCAATATTGATAATAAGTACGTAGCTGTAGACATTTTGAAAAGAAAAATTATCAGTTCCCTCTTAAATGTTTTTGGCAAATTAATCAAAATATTAAGTCAAATTATTGTTATTTGTTGTTGTAGCAGTGGTATTAAATTAAAATACAATTTCCATCCGTCCACCTGTCCATCCATTGGCTCCTGCTTATCAGAGATGGGGTCACAGGGGCAGCTGGCAGGTTGACCTCTACTCCTCAGCCAGGCTTTCCAGCTCTTACTGGGAATCCAGGAACACACACACACACACACACACAGTGGAGTGTAGGACATCATTGGACAGGAAGGAGGCTGTGAGAGAGAGAGAGCGAGTGAGGCTTTGGTCAGCTCAAATAATAATAATAACTAGTATTAATGTGAGTTACTGCATCACGGTGTAAAAAAAATTGCAGCGATTCAAGAGTGTGGGCAGCGTGTGACTTCACACTACCAGTCACGTACACACCGGGCCCACGGTCACTAAACAAGGACATACGTTAATGTGAAACCCTGCAGAGCTGCTGGCACTCGTTCCTCCCGCTTGTCAGAACTCATTTCATGACTTTAATGATTATATAGTACGGAGCAAACATGCAATACGTCCAATCAGTCACCTGCTGAAGTGAATCAGACAGACTGAGCTCAGAGGAACACTTGACTCACTCACTGTGTAAAACTAGTGTCAAGAATATCATCTGATGTTTTGCGAGAAATTGTGAGAAACCCTGTGCGTTTGTTTTTGTTGTTAGAAATCCTAACTGCATCAGGATGCAGAGAGATTTAAGACTTTGTGACAAAAGTTTAGAGAAGCTTCTTTCCTCTGTTAACATGACAGGGCCTCAATGCACTGATATATGAGCCCCTCTTTAGACATGAACAACCAATGTCTTCTACTCGTATGGCACCTCTATTTCATCCTGAGATATTTGCAGTATTAATGTTTCTTTCAGCATTACAAACATCATCATTTGCTTGTGGTGAACTCTGCTCGTTATCCAGAGTTCTTAATATGAAGTTGGCAGGAAGTCCGGAGCCTCTGAGTTGGACGTTTGCGTTCTCACACACCTCCTGATCATTTCAGGAGATTATCCCGACTTCAGTGCTCTGTCTGAAAGCAGCTCTAAAGTTTGTCCTGTTTGGAGTTGAAGCACCAGACTGAGCCGCGCCCTGACCTCAGCCTCATCAAGCACATTCGAGATGAACTGGAACAGCCGATTTCACAGCCAGGACTTATTAGTGTCAGCGACTGGCCTCTTTTTCCTTTTGTCACTGAATCAGAGCGAATCCCCTGAAGCGAGTTCCTAAGTCCTGTGGAAAAGCCTCCCTGAGGAGCGGAGGCTCTTTGTATCAGCTAATTAACGACTAATAATGGTTTGAATAATAGTTCTGGAACGAGTGGTTCAGTGATTCAGGGCTGGCAATTGATTCCATTATTTTCACTACCAAGTAACTTTTAAGCAGTTGATTAGTTTAAACTGATCGATTAATCAATGAAAGAACGAGCATATGCCAAATGATATACCACTGACACATGAACAGTGTCCTTGGGTCTCTATATAGATTCAAGTTATGATCATTATTATGATTCTCCTGTCAGAGGTTGTCTGCTTGCGACCGTGTGTTTCTGAATGTGTCCACAGGGGGCCTTCAGTGAACGACTGTGTCCCTTTAATCATTTTAATGTCGTCCAAAATGTTTTTGGCCCTGACTTAAATTGAGACCGACACAATCCAGACCCTTTAAATACTTGATGCACATATTTAATGCATCAGCAGCCTGCCTGCATTATTTCTTCTCATTTGGTTCACCTCCAACTGGCTTATTATGGACATGTAGACTTTTTGTGTGTTTTTTTGTTTTCTGCCTTTTTGTTGATTACAACATGAAAGCGAAGCCGTCGTTTCATGTTTTAAATGTTTGAGGGATTTACTCAGAAGTCTCTCTTAATGGCTGTTGCAGGAGAAATGAAAGTCCAGTTGTGGGACCCGGCTACACCAGCCTGCTTAGAAGCCACCACAACAATTCATGCACGTCACATAGCACCGGGGCTCAGAGTATAATGAGCGTCTCATTAAAGATGGACTATTACCAGGTCATACTGGAAACTGTTAGCCAGCATTATTCCTGTCTTACAGTGGGAGGCATGGTGGTTAGCAGAAAGGCACTGGGGTCGATCCCCACTTTGATCAGCGCCTCCCTGTGTGGTCTCTTCTCCCTTTGGGTTTTCTGCAGCTGCTCGTTCTTCTTCCCACAGTCCAGAGATATGAAAGGTTAATGGGTGACACTAGCATGAGGTGAAGGTGTGAATGTGGCTGTGCAGCTGCTCTCACCTGAGAACAAGGGTGTTGAAATGAAAAGGAAAGGTGTTCCTCAAACCACAACGCACACGTAACACAGGCTTTGTATAACCACATTCTCTCATTCAGGTCAAACTTACTGTTAAAGCCAGCCGGGAGAATCCACGTATCAGATTTTTTAAATTTCCAGATTCTTGTTTTTAGCGCTTACGTGTTTTTTTTTGTGCATTTTCTCAGCAATCATAAGCTTTCACAGATGTTTTTAGAATCATTTTTTTAAGGCAATGTATTTTGACTTTGTTTTGAATTAAATAATGTTCAGCAAATACACTATTACAACAAATCTTCCTTTCCAGACTGTGTTAACAATAGCTTCAGTTGAACTACTTGTCACTGTCAAGCTACTGGCACCAGTACAGTTCTCAGTCTTTAAACTCAGTTACACTGTTTAATCCCATTACAGAAACAGATCTGTCATATTTTCCCAAAACTACATGAAAAGTTCTCCTCTTTGTTTTTTATTTTTACTAGAATCGTTCCTCTCTTTTTTTCCGCCTCACATTGTCCTGTTACATTACACTAGTGTTGAGCACCTTGTGTCATCGAAGCTTCTCCTTGTGCCCAATTTACCCCAGAAGCATCTCCACAGGAACTTCCTGTCAGACGCTGTCATCAGACACGAGGGAGCGCATCCTTTGAAATCAGTGAAAAACACTAAACCACCAGAGCTCTGTGTTCACGCTGAGTTTTAAACAAGTGAAGCGAGCGGAGAAACGCAACCTGACGGAGACTCAAACGTTTTCCTCATAAAGTCCAAACAAGTGACGAGACAAAGTTTGTTTCCGACTTCAAGGGTTAAAAAAAAAGAACCCACATGAAAAGTCTGGGAAATAGTCAAGTGGAAATAGATCCTTCTACTAAGGAGCTCGTTATGTTGATGGCTTTCCAGTGATTGAATTCACTGAGACTCTTTTCTTTCTAGTTTGCAGTTGTTGTGTTTCGCAGAAGCCAAACAACCTATTATAGCTTTTACTGATGAATATTGTGCAGATGGGTCCTCAGCCTCTCGGCATTCAATCCTCAAGTATCACTCACTAGAGCACAAACCTCTTCTGAGGCACTTTACATTGAAGGTCGAGGCCTTAAAAAACCCATCAGTTCCCACAATGAGCAGCAACAACTGGAAGCAACCTCTATAGAACCAGACTCGGTGTGGGCGGACATCTGCCTCAACCAGATGTGATGAGAGGAGATAAAACTCTTCTGGATTTGCTTCTTTCTCCAGAGCTGTGCCAATTTCTTAACCGTTTGGCCTTGGTCCCAACCGTCCAACCGTCCACCGGGTTTAATTAGAATCTGTACTTCTTGAGTAACCCTGCCAACAAACAAAGAAAACACATTAATGGACAGGGGCAAAAAAACACAACCTCCTTGGCTGAGGATAGTTACCCTTTAATTACCTATAGTCCAATGAGGTTGTGTTGTCATTGGTGTTTGTATGTTGTGTGTTATTACCAGGAAATTTAGGATGCTGTAGCAGTTTGGGAAGAACCTTTTAATTTTTAGTTTGGAGCCAGACATTTTATTTCCTCTTTCTCTAATATTGTGAGAAACAGCATTTTTTCTTTTTGACGTTTTAATAAATTTTCTGGGGAATAATTCATGAATTTAGATTAAAAATATCTATGAGTGTTTTGCAATTTGAAGCAGCCTGATTGAATTCAGCTGGGCATGAGTGGATGTATATATGTGCCGTTCCAACACCACAACACAACTCAAACCGACAAACATTTTAAACACCTTTAAACACAAATGTCCCTCTACTTTAAACTGGACATGTTTTCCATCCACACACAGTTAGGGCCTTCAGCAGGTAGGAGCCCGAGTCCGTTAACCATCACTCAGTCCCACACAGGCTGTATTCATGCGTCCACCGACTGAGACGCCAACGCAAACATCCACTCTAAACGGCTGTGAGGAACAGTGAACACTCCCGAGTGTGTGAGAGGCCGTTTGAGATGGTGCTCGTGTGTGTGCATGTGCACTCTCTGTCTGCGTGGGCTGGGTGTGCTGGCACTCGCTCTGCAGAAGAAGCTGCCAACAAGCCTGCCTGTCTGGACTCGAGGTTTACAGTGGAGTATCCCTCCTTCTGCCCGACTGCAACACTCGTCTGCTGGCAGGAGGCTGGCTCCCCCGATCTGACTCATGCACTGAGACAATCTTATATATCAGAAAACACACTCATTCTCCCTCGTCTGTCCTCCGGCCTGCCACATGTGTGTGGTAATTAGCTTTTGGCATGCGTGTGTGAGAGGTGTGTGTGAGAGTGTGTGTGTGTGTGTGTGTGTGAGTGTGTGTGTGTGAGTGTGACTTCAGAAGTCAATCTTGCAGCAGAGAGATGCCCGTGAGTGTTTATGAAATGAGTCTTGGGGCCAGACACTAAATGAAAGACCAATCTGGCTCTGTGCTTTGGTTCAGAGAAGTCAGGAGGGAGGAGATAGGAGGTAAGACGGGGGGGTGGTGAGAGAGAGAGAGAGAGAGAGAGAGAGAGAGAGAGAGAGAGAGAGAGAGAGAGAAATGCCAAGAAAATTGGAAGAAACCAAGAAAGAAATGTGCAGATTGTAATCGAAGGAAGAACAGAAAATGGAATTGAAGAGAATGAGTCAGAGAGGCTGTTTTTTTTTAGTATTCGAGAGCGGGTGAGAGATAGAGAGAGGAGAGCCGAAGGAGAAGGGAATAGGATCTAGTTGATTACTGTCATTTAATTTGCCTCTTCTGCTTTGGGGATAAACTGCCACACACACACAGACACACACACACACACACACACACACACACACACACACACACACATAAGCATGCACAGTCATGCGCAGTTTTTAAAATTGAGTTTGTCTTTAATTAAAATCCAGAACAATTTTGTCCAGTTTAATTAAATGTAGAACTAAAAAGAGAGCTGAAAGTTGCATGTTGAATTTATGTTATATTAAATCCCTGTACTGCATTGACATCCAGTCAGACTGAGGCGGCACATAGGCTGTTAATGTGCACGGATATTTGTATGCATGTGTGTGTGTGTGTGTGTCTGTGTGTGTGTTTCTGAGTCTATTGCAGCTTTTACGATGCAATGGTGAAACCCCCCTCCAGCTATGAATAGGGACGTTTTATTAATTTTCTTTTCAAGGGAATTCCAAATGAACGGAGGTCGTCTGATCTGGACGTCTTATTGGCCTATTTCAATCCTTTCCCAATTAAGTACGAATAAGAAAGTGGGAAGCAAAATCGCTGGAGCCATCAGCACCAAGTAATTTCATGTAAAATGAATTATGCAAATGAGGAGCAATACTACACGAACAAATACTCTCAACTTTTAAATGTTTTCAGATGTTGGTTCAGTTGACACAGCTTGACTTTTACATGTCAGTGGATTTACAGTCTCCCGCCTCCCTGACCCTTACCTCTCTTACACAGCACAGGCAAGTGGACACAAGCCTTCACTGTCTATTAATCAGCACGTGTCGGGTGGAACAGACGTGATGAAATGGGCTGGTCAGTGCACTTAATGAGCTTTACAGCTGTAAATTGCATTACGGACCTCTGTGAGGATGCAGAATCTATCACTGCTCCGGAATAAGTGAGAGAACGGGCAAAGCTTCTATCTCAAGCGTTTAGACCTGGTTGGATGCACACGCACATACATGCACACACACACAGAGACATGCACACACACACACACAGACATGCACACACACACACAGAGACATGCACTCGCTCGAATAGAGTGTCAGTGTTGGGGTTGAGGCTCGGGCTGTTGTGGATGCTCTCCTGGGAAATCACCCCGAATAAAATTAGACCTGAGGAATTCTATCTGTGTGTGTGTGTCTCCTTCTCCTCTGCTCTTCTCTTCTCTTCTCTTCTCCTTCTCTTCTCTTCTCTTCTCTTCTCTTCTCTTCTCTTCTCTTCTCTTCTCTTCTCCTCTCCTCTTCTCTTCTCTTCCTTCTCTCTCTCTTCTCTTCTCTTCTCTTCTCTTCTCCTTCTCTCTTCTCTTCTCTTCTCTTCTCTTCTCTTCTCTTCTCTCTCTTCTCTTTCTCTTCTCTTCTCTTCTCTTCTCTCTCTTCTCTTCTCTTCTTCTCTTCTCTTCTCTTCTCTTCTCTTCTCTTCTCTCCTTCTCTTCTCTTCTCTTCTCTTCTCTTCTCTTCTCTTCTCTTCTCCTCTCTCTCTTCTCTTCTTACTGTCTTACTCTCTCTCTTCTCTTCTCTTCTCTTCTTCCTTCTCTTCTCTTCTCTTCTCTTCTCTTCTCTTCTCTTCTCTTCTCTTCTCTTCAACCAGTAGTTCCTTGATTATGTTAATGGCTGCATACACAGATTCTATAAGAACCACCCCACCTACACATCAGTCGAATGTATTGATCCTGGACTTTAACTCTTCAATTTGGTCCATGTCCCATCTGCTAACCTGGAGGGGGAGGAGTTAACAGGGCAAGTGAGCCCATATGTAATGAGTCATCTTTATATATAGTTTGTGGATGCATCAATTTAACTGAATGTAGTTTAGGTTTGTCGCCATTACACGAGTTGTACATCATCCACTAATCAAACACTAACACTCGTGCAGATGCCGATGTAAACTTTATTCTCATCCGTCCCAGCTGGATCCTGCTGGCAGACACGGATCAGAACCTTTTCCTTTTCACTCTCAGCCCCGACACAAGCCACGTGAAACATGTCTCATACCTGCCTGTTGTTTGCAGCGCTGCTGTGACGCACAGTGTTGTGTTTACTTGCCACACAGAGTCATCGATTCTAGTCTGAGCAAGCGTCGTGCAGCTCTGTGGTCAAATGTAAACTGAGTGGAAACAAGGTCTGTCCTGCACAGACCGGCACCGTGCAGGACTCGTTCTGAGGTGCACCCATTTGTGATAGTCCAGCACCAATTAACCGGGTTCGCAGGAAACTACACAAACTTATACACACACAGATGTTTCATTCAAAATAATGTCTTTCCAGATCTAGGTGTGTTTAAACAAAACGTTTGTCTCTCAGGGCTTCACAGTCCTAACACACAGCGTGATTGTGTTATGAGGACACTGGGTCTATAAGGATATAAAAAGACGGTCATCTCTTTTTAATATGCTTTATCCTCCCTTTGGGTTATTACCTGCTTAAGTAAGAAAAACATAAAAATCCCAGCATAACAAATCTCTCTCCTCCCTCGTCTACCTCCTGCTCTCCTCCTGCTCTCCTCCTGCTCTCCTCCTGCTCTCCTCCTGCTCTCCTCCTGCTCTCCTCCCCTCTCTCCTCCCCTCTCTCCTCCCCTCTCTCCTCCTCCTGCTCTCCTCCCCTCTCTCCTCCCCTCTCTCCTCCTGCTCTCCTCCTGCTCTCCTCCTGCTCTCCTCCTGCTCTCCTCCTGCTCTCCTCCCCTCTCTCCTCCTCTCTCCTCCTCTCTCCTCCTGCTCTCCTCCCCTCTCTCCTCCCCTCCTCTCCTCCCCTGCTCTCCTCCCCTCTCTCTCCTCCTGCTCTCCTCTCTCTCTCTCCTCCTCCTCTCCTCCCCTCTCTCCTCCCCTCTCTCCTCCTGCTCTCCCTCCTCTCTCCTCCCCCTCTCTCCTCCTGCTCTCCTCCCCTGCTCTCCTCCCCTCTCTCCTCCTGCTCTCCTCTCTCTCTCTCCTCCTGCTCTCCTCCTGCTCTCCTTCTGCTCTCCTCCTGCTCTCCTCCTGCTCTCCTCCCCTCTCTCCTCCTGCTCTCCTCCTGCTCTCCTCCCCTCTCTCCTGCTCTCCTCCTCTCTCCTCCCCTCTCTCCTCCTGCTCTCCTCTCTCTCCTCCTCCCCTCTCTCCTCCTGCTCCCCTCCTGCTCTCCTCCTGCTCTCCTCCCCTCTCTCCTCCTGCTCTCCTCCCCTCTCTCCTCCTGCTCTCCTCCTGCTCTCCTCCCCTCTCCTCCTGCTCTCCTCCTCTCTCCTCCCCTCTCTCCTCCTGCTCTCCTCCTCTCTCCTCCTCTCTCCTCCCCTCTCTCCTCCTGCTCCTCCTCCTGCTCTCCTCCTCTCTCCTCCCCTCTCTCCTCCTCTCTCTCCTCCTCTCTCTCTCCTCCCCTCTCTCCTCCTGCTCTCCTCCTGCTCTCCTCCTGCTCTCCTCTCTCTCTCTCCTCCCCTCTCTCCTCCTGCTCTCCTCCTGCTCTCCTCCTGCTCTCCTCTCTCTCTCTCCTCCCCTCTCTCCTCCTGCTCCCCTCCTGCTCTCCTCCTGCTCTCCTCCCCTCTCTCCTCCTGCTCTCCTCCTGCTCTCCTCCTGCTCTCCTCCTGCTCTCCTCCTCTCTAACCACACTGTCTCCCTGCAAAATCAACTCCTTCCCATTATGCTCATTTAAAAGGCAGCGGCAGCCGCAGCAGCACACAGTCTGTTTGTGCGTTGTTTCTATCTCCGTGTGCTCATGTGAGGACAGTGAGACGGTTGTGTTTGCGATTGTGTGTGTTTGCGTGTGTGTCTCGTTGTGTACCATGTATGTTTGTGCTGTATTGATCAGTGAAAAGACGGAAGAACAGAAGATAATACGCGAACGGCCAGAAGAATGAAAGAGACACAAAATGAGCCACGTATCAATCTGAGACAGGAGGAGAGATTTAGTTTAAGCCGAGTGAATCCTCTTTCCTTTCTGATGCTTGTATTCAATGTGCCCCCCCGCCCCCCCACCCCCGCCACACTTTATGAATGCTAAACGATCCATGTACCAAATACTCTCCTCATGTCAGAGTCTTAGTCTGAGACGAGGACTATAGGCCGAGGCGTGTTTCCCTTTCTCCTCTGCCAGTGCTGCTCTCTCTCTAATCCCTCGTTCTCTCATTCGTGTGTCTCGTGTCTCCGCCCTACAGAGCAATCAGTTTGGACAATCAGCTGGTCGTCCTGGCAACCACGGCGACGGACGCGGGACGCTACCACGTGGAGGCGGTGAACGAGCTGACGGGAGAGAACGTGACGAGTGCCGCCGTGTACCTCAGCATCTCAGGTGAGAACACAAACGTTTCCATTTTGAAAGAAAACCAGCAGACGCTCTAATTAGCGTGTTCACTCAGAGCATCAGAGGCTGTCACGTTAATTAAATGTGACTGATTGTGCATTAGGAGCTTCTCAGAGCCTTTGAGGAGCTTCACAGGTGATCTGTGCTGGGACTGAGGTGGAGGTTCAATCGGGTTTTAATGATCTGAAACTATTTTACTCGGGGAATTTATTTTAGTTTTAAAATCTCTTCTATTTGTTGGCTCAGAAGACAGTTTTGTGATGAAGCCTAATTACTGTGGGCTGCTGTGGGTACAACTTGAAACTGAGACGAGCAGCACAACACACACACAGAGGATTTAAAGAGATATAATATATATATCAAATACGCTTCAAACAAACTGATTCTTCTTCTTGCTAAGGACATAAACTTCCTCTTCGGACTTTGCATTAAACTGTTAGGAGCCTAATTGTATAGTGGCTTTAGAGCAAGTAACTCTGCTGACCTGACATTTCAAACATTAATTAAAGAGGTTTCACAGATTTGATGAAGTATTTGTGACACTTTTAGATTTCTATGTGTATTTTTCTTCACCTCAGAACCCGACTTTAAACCAGATACAGTAGATTAGACTATAGAGCCAGCTTTGACTAGGTTGTGTGTGGGGAGTGAGGATGGGACCGAGCTGAGCTGTGGTTCAGATCCAGCTGCTGCCAGTTGTTCAATCGTAGAGGTTTTTTTTTCATGTTTGTTGTTTTCAACACACATCTGAGATCCATACCGATACTCGTACGTCTCTGTGTTTGGTCACTTCCCTCCTTTTCTCTCTGTATGTTTCCTTTGTCTCTCCATCCAGACCTAAACACAAACCCTGCCCTTCTCTCTACTTCTCTCCTCTTCTCCTCTGGCCTGTTCAGCCCAAATGTCACAACAATTAAACGTTACAACTCCACTCCATGTTTGCTTTCATATCAGAACGATGGACAATCTGAAACCATTCACAGGGTCGAAGCCTCGGAGGGAAACAGCTCGGCCAGTTGGTGGAAACATTATTTTACGTGTGGTTTCTTCAGTCAGTCTGCAGAAGTCCTTCCATCTCTCACCTACAGTCCCTTTAAACATTAAATGAATAAGTAGCTGTAAACCATATCCAGAGCAACAGTCCCGTCCCAGACACTGGGCGGCTGTTTATTAGGTTACAGTGTTTTAAAAGGATCCACGTTTCCACTCTGCTGCAGAAGTTCATTTTCATGTCGGTGAATATCACAGAATGACACAAAGAAGCTGATACTGGCGAAGGATTTTTCGGTGTTTCACCTTCTCACATGATCCTTCTCCGTATCTCCATCGTGTCTCCTCGGAGGCCGGAGGATAGAGCGCTCACTCTCACAGTCTCTCAGCTGAAGTGTTCACTGTAGTTAAATGAGAGAGGGAGGGAGCGGCCTGTCCCTTGTGGCTCTATAGAGTTTTAATTAGATTCTTTTTACAGGGTTGTATCCTTTGGTATCCTTTGTCACACACACACTTACACACACACACTTACACAGACCCACACAATCACATAAATATACACACAGCACCTTGTTAGAGCTGTCAGGGTAGAGTGCTCCCTCGGGCGTTTTTTAGGAATGGTAAGGGTATAGTTAGGTTTCGCTGATCAGACTTCGGCCATAAACGTCAGCCTGTGTGTGTGTGTGTGTGTGTGTGTGTGTGTGTTGTGTCTGTTTATCATTTAGTGTTGTGTACAATAAACATTTCTTGGGTAAATAACCTTTGCCATAAAACAGCAGATCTGATGCAGTTATTTGTTATTGAGGCTGTCAGAGGAAACGAGGAAAGAGGAATTAAATACAAACGAGTGAAAAAAGGATGGAATATAAAAGAGAAACCAGACAAAAAAATGAAAGAGCAGATTTTTCTCTTCTTGGTGTATTGTCTGGTTTTCACTTTCTGTGGTTATGGATCATCTTTATGGGTCGGTCACATTGGTTATAACACTCAATACACATTATTTTTTGCCAGGCCGGACTCGTGTGAGGAAAATTGAACAGCAGATGATGAATTTGGCCTGAAAATATGTCTTTATGGATAGTTTGGGTTTTTCTAAATCACTCCATCCTCAGTTCGAATCACAGCTACAGTGTCGATCTGCCAAGGGGGTTTTTCTGGCAGGAAATTTTAACGGAAAAGAAGAATCAATCTTGTGCAAATGAGATTAGATTAAAGTGAAGTGAAGTGATGAGAGGTTCAGCAGGTTAAATGACGCCAGAAAATATGTGAATGAACTTGAGCAAATTGTGTTTTTGTTCTTCCCCACCTCCTCTTTTGTGTGTCTTTTCTTTTTTCTCCTTTTTCTCCACATCCTTCCCCCTCCGTTTCCGGTCTCCTCGCTTTCATGTTTCTTTTTTTTTGTGTTATCCCATTAAGCAGCCGGTGCAGGATCAGACGACTGAAGTTCGTAGCTGTCAGTCACATATTTCTATTCCTGAAAAATCTTGTCTTGTCTTTTCATAAATTCAACAGACTAAATGAGATACCTACTTCCTATTCTCCTCTCTCTCCACTTTGATTCAGACGTGGTGCACAACAAAGACGAACAAGCAAGAAGTAGGGTTGGTAGAGAGGAGAGAGAGAGTAGAGAGAGAGAGAGAGAGAGAGGAGGAGAGAGACTCGATGAAGTGAGTCATGGGTGCAGATCAGGATTCGACCTGTTAGCTGTAAGAACGTCTGAGGGGGAAACATCTCTGTCTGTTTTCTTTCCACCAACACAACCACAGGCACTTTACAGTGAACACTTACACCTGCTGTGAAGACTGATCAGATTGCAAATGGATTGAGCACAAGAGAGTGAATTGTGTATACAGACTAAGTGCTTTAAAGTGCATTTAGCTATTCACACATTAGTTATATATGCAGCGCTTTTCATTACCACCACCAAGGATCACGTGGAAACTTGGAAGGATGTGAAGTGAAGTCTCTCTATCTGCTTTTCCTGTTCTTCTTTTTTGTGGAACAAACCCATATTATAGGAGGATGAGTTGATTCTAACTTGAATATATTCAGAGATACAACCTGGATACGAGTCGAGCGTTGATATTTAGGTATAACTTGAATCTTAGGGTTGATCCACAAAGCTTGTACGCGACACACTGGGAGTTCCATGACCCGCCCCACTTGACATATCCATTATCTGCATGTCCCCCGACCACTATCCTGTAAGTGTGGCATATATACGGCCGTGAAAATAAAAAGCACTAACTGTCAAACCGTGGTGGAGCCGGGAACAGCAACAATTGATAGCAGCTCAGCAGCTTTGGTGAGAGGTCACCCACTGTAATCACTGGAAGTACAGCCCGCCTGTAAAATAAACAGCTCCTGGGGCTTTTTTATCACGGGCCGACAGTGTGCTGGTTCCACGAGAGGTTCCCAGTCGGTCATCGCTGGAGACCGAGCCGGCAGCTGATTGGACAGAAGTTGGATTTTGAATATTGGAGGTCGAGTTATGCAAGGAATATCAAGTCAGTGCAGAGAATCACATCAACGCAGCAACTCCAGGGAGAGAGGACTCGAGGTGCAGGGTGCTGGTCATTTGATCCGTGTGTATGTGTGTCTGTATGAGTGTGTGTGTGTTTGTGTGTGTGTGTGTTTTTGCATTAGAGAGAAACAGAATTCTAACGGCCTCGGGGTCTTTCTGTTAGTGACAGGAGATGAGGATCCCGTCTCCAATTAATTAAGCTCCACGCGTACCTGACATCATTTCCCGCTCTTTCTCTTTTCTCCCTCTCTTTTCACCCTCACACGCTCACACACACACACACACACCTCGGCCTGTCAGTCAGAGCAGCAGTGGGTCTGTGTGTCTCTGAGCTTCTCTTCAGTTCACAGCGGTGGAGGCCCTTTGTAGATTTGTACTTGAGTCCATTACAGCGGCGAAATATCCCCAAAGAGAGCACTCGCAGGAGGGAAACTCACACACACACACACACACACACACATGAAAGCACACAGACACACACACACATGAAAGCACACAGACATGCAAATGCACACGCATGTAAAAGATGCTCGCCCAGTAAAGCGTAGCTGGGCGAGCGTCAAAGACGAGCACTTTGCAGAATAAAGAAACGAGACAAAGCGGCTGGAGCCATTAGACCCACCGAGATAAAAAGGTGGCAGCGTGATAAATATAATCCGACGTGTGCGGATCTCACAAACGTTACACGGGGTAGACAGGAGGAGAGGGAACGGAAGACAGGATAAGAAAAGAAAGGAGTGGGAAGGGGGAATGTGTCGGGCGCGTAAATGCTGATATAATAACTGTGAGGACTTAAAAAAAATGCAATCTCAGCTCTGGGCTCAATAGTTGATCAGCTGCCTTTATCTCTTCTAAAGAGAAGACAGTAATGTCACGCCTATTAATGATTGCTGAGCTTCCAAAAAAAATAGCTTTGAGTAATACGTCCGTACATAGAAGCGCGCGCAGAGTGCTCCCTTTGAAAAGAGTGATCCAGCACTTTTGTTTCTCACTTCCATAAAGTTCGGCGACTTGTAAGACACAGACTATATGAAGGTCCGTGCTGTCGAGGCCGAGATGTCCTGAGTTTAAATCCCTCAATGTAATTTATGGCCTCTTCTTTTTCCCGTTGGACCCTCGCCGCCCAGTAAACGCTCACATCTTTCAAATATCCAGTACGTAACAGGATGTCTCATTTCTCCGACTTTAACAGAGCTCCCTCCACAGCCTCAGAAGATCCTCACAGACTGAGCCTCACTGTCCCTGACAAGCGAATGGAGCTTGATGAATAGAAATCTTCTGCACTCTTTAAAATGCTCCACACAGCGGAGCTCTGTAATTACTGCATGTACCGGCTGAAGTCGAAACCAAACTCCTGCTTCCAGAAATAAGACAAGGAAGTTTTGAAGGGGTTGTTTGAGGCTCTGAGGAATCATAGTTCTGCACAGCATTGATTGGTGTTGTAAATTGGATTCTGCTGCATTTATATATCTGCGAGGACTGTATTCAGTGATGTGGGAGAGGAGGAGAAGGCAAACAGACGGCAGAGGAAAGAGGAGGAGACGGTGACGCAGGTGGGAGAGCTGAGCAGGACGCGTCAGCTCCCAGTTCATAAATACTTTGTCAGAGAAAAGATGTCCTTTCATAACCCTAATCACCGTATGTCAGCCTAGAGGAGGGTGTGGCGGTCTGAGTTTGATTACCTCGGCCTGGTGATTGGACGAGAGTCTGTCTGGGTTTGATTACGCCCCCTGTCTTCTTCCTGGGTCTCCAGCACTTCTACATCGCCCTGTTTCTCTCGTCGTGACCGAGTGGCCTCTGTTCAGGAGCCGAGACTCAGACTCATGTAGTGTCTGACTCAACTGACCTCAACACAACCCAGACACACTCGCACGCTGTCACACACACACACTCCGGGGATCTGATGGAGGAGGAGATATTAGTGTATGTTTACTTTCTGAAAATCTTTTAAAAATACATTTGAAAGGTTTTAAGAATTCGCTAGACACCGTAACCTGTTTTCAGTTTTTCGTTCGTTTGGTGACAACATTTGTGTTAATATTTTATGTGCGCGTGTGTGTCTTTGTTTCATTTAGTTCGTTCTCTAATCATCTTCCCTCCCTCCCAGATGTTTCCGTTCCACATCACTGACTCTTAAATGAGAGCCCGCTGCCGATCGTTCTGTGCAAGTGTGTTTGTGTGTCTGTGTGTGTGTGTATGTGTGTGTGTTTGCTCCAGGTCCCATCCCAGTTGTTCTGCGGCGCGTCTAATTGGAGGTATTTTAGTGTCCCTGGAGAGAGTGTGTTGTGGAATCCGTGGTTTGTGTGCATGCATGTTTTGTGTGTGTGTGTGTGTGTGTGTGTGCATGTGTGTGTGTGTGTCATTGCATCATTTGAAAGCACAAACATAAAGAGTCCTGTGTGTTGTCAGGTTGTTTGCAGCACTGCAGCTGTCGTGATGTGATCAAGGTGTCGACTGCACGACTTTGTGTTGATTACATTTTGCTACACTGTGTCCCGGCAGACTATAAAGATAACTAAGTAACAACTCCTCATTGAAACGGCTACAAACAACCAGACCTATGTTACAGATGTTCTTAGCATGTGGACATGCAACGTCCGAAATGTTCCCATCTATGTTCCAAGGATGTTTAATTTTTTTGGGGTTCGTGACCCATAAAAATAAAACAAATGCCAAATTGAAAACTGTGTATAAACTCGCCCCCCCTACCCACCACCTGACAGGAGCACAGGTGTGAGCGCCGAGCGGTGACACAAAATCTTTCTCCTTCCCTCTCAGATGACTGCTCTTAATTAATTACCAGCAGAATCTATGGCACTGTTAAAAAGCAGCTGCCAATTATTATTTAACAGCAAGATAAAACGGCTCAAAGATTTTATAGATATGCGCAGATGCTCTGATTTTCCTTTTAGTTACTGTATTTCATTTCTTTTTCGCTGGGTGCTAAACTGCAGCTTTGATAAGATTAATCGTAATAATGGCTTTTTCAAAAGTGTTGGACTGGAAGAAACAAACATCGCACTTAGACAAAGATATGAAACAAGGAAGAGCTTTGTGTTACCACGATCGACAACAAGCCACTCGATTAAGCTGCTGAATGTGTTTGATGACACTCAGGAGCTGAATGAAGAAAGGAAAATAGGTTTTTGTGTGAAAATTGCTTGCCCCTCCCCTCAAATGAGTGGAGGGGAGAGACGGCTCTGTCTCCCTATGTGGGTTTCGTACTTGTAATCGAGCAAAGAAAAGACATTAAAAATATTAGAAATTAAAATTTTAAAGATAATTTCTAAACCAAAGAACTTTTGATTTTTCTGGGCTCTTAACCCAAAGCCTGTTTTCAGTGGCTCCACAGAACTCTGGACTCTGAGTCACGCTCCGAAACTTACTGTTATTTGTGCAAGCTGTTGGTTTAGAACAGGCAGATACAGAACTTGCAGCAGAAGAAAAACCTGATTTGAACTTGTACTGTTGAAAATAGCAGCACAGACGCTGCAGTGTGCTCACGCTCACTCACCAAATAACTGCACAGCAGCAGCAGCCCCTCATTCTGTGACCATCTGGGGCCGGACGTATCAACCTGGTGGTGGAGAGTTCTGGTTGTGGTTCATTAAAGAAATGAACCTTTTTGTCAGTTGTTGCTAAACTAAAATGGATTAAACGTTAAATATTTATGCATCCAGGCAACTGTGGGTGTGTGTGTGTGTGTGTGTGTGTGTGTGTGTGTGTGTGTGTGTGTGTGTGTGTGTGTGTGTGTGGCTTTAATCCAACTTTCCATTTTTTAATGCAGCATCAAGTTAGAACATTTGAATTGTGGGACGCTGAAGTCCAATGTCAGATATTCTGAATTAGTGTGTTTAATAGTTGTATAATCTTTTGTTTGGTTGTGAAGAAAACTCTCCACTCTTCATAATTGAGGTTGTGTAGGAAGCCGGTATTCAAGTCGTCTTAACGCTGGTTTTGTAGATAACCATCATGAAGGTCACTTCACAGAATCAACGGTGCATTAAATTGCATGTAAACCTTGAAGAGCGTGTACCAGTATGATTGAGAATGGTTATATCTGTACCTTGTAATCTTCGGCCTGGTGCTTTACTTTGAACGATCTAACCTTGGGTGAGGACACATTAGGTTAACAATTATCTCCTTTGTATTGTGAGTCTGGTAATTTGAAGTCTACACATGTGGAACACACACATGCACGATCAGACAAATAGGCTCTGATACTCTGTGGTTTTGTTAAAAGGACTTCGCTAATGAATCGCTGCTTTGATTAAGTCCTGCTACAACTGCTTGTGTCTGGAGTTATTATATCAGAAACCGATCAGACATCTCTCTGCTGATCCCCATCGCTCTTCTCCGTCTGTTACCTTTGTCTCCTCCTCTGGTTTCTGTCTCTCCCGGTCCCTTCTCACTTTCCCACTCAGTCTAATGAGGCTTCTCTGTGGTTCTATGATTAAAACCCCAGTGTACAGACAGAGAGATGGAGTGATGGAGGGACGGACAGGAAGTGCCTGTGTGTGCGTCGCTCAACTTGTTCCACCCGGTTATGGATTTTAATTGCACGCGTGTTTTACAGCATGATGGGACAGATTAAGACGGATGCCCGTGTGCGTGGCTCTGACACAGCACTCTGCAGGCCGACGCCCACTCAATCGCTCTTCAGATCCTCCTCCGTTCGGGGAATAAAACGACCGATAGAGCAAAAAGGGAAGTGGTGAGAGATCGAGGCGTCCGGTGGGAGAGGGAACGCGGCAGAGAGTCACAGACGGTGGATGTAACAAGTTCCTGAAGAATCAATGAACAAGCTGCAAGAGGCTGTGGATGGAAAGAGGCCAGAGACGTAGAGGAGGAGGTTCCAGAGAAGTTTGACTCTGACTCGTTGTTTCAGGGAATTCAGAAATGAAGGGATGAAAGGGAGGAGGTAGCAGTTCGGCATCTTTGCTGCATTCAAGTTACACAATTCACTCTTTCACAACTTTACAGTTACTCCTTAACATACTGAGATTAAGTGTGTTCATTTAGTTTATTGGGTAAAATCAAAGATGTTCCTAGGTCCGAACTTCAGGTCCATCCATTATCTCTCTGTGTGGAGTTCGACTCATGATGTCTGAACGGGTTCTCTCTGGGTTCTCCTCCTCCCTCAGACTGTCTTCATGGGGTTAGGGTGATTGGTTGTGGGTCCCTGTACGTCTGCCCTCTGATTCGCTGCTGACTTGTCCAGGGTGCCAATCAGCTCTCGGACAAATGGGATAAAAAATGTCTGATGATTACAGACACAGATATCAGATAGTCATCTAAAGCAGGATTGTGTATTGACCATCAGATTGTAAACCCTTAAAAAATAAACTTAAACATACCTGCCATCTTTTTCAAGACACAGGTTTGCTTGGTAACAGCCGGTGGCAGTTTGGCTGAACCACATGGAGGTTGATGCACATAAGAATCAACCTTCCAGCATCAATTCAGCCGGGGGGGAGACGGGTGGGGTGTTAAAGTTACGAGACAACTTGTGTTTTAATTAATGTTCAGTGGTGTAGAGGCAGAACCTTACTCAAAACCTCGAGTTTTGTGTTGTGTCGTTGTGTGTGTGTGTGGGGGGTTTGTGAGAATATGAAGCAGATGGAAGAATTTGCGTGGATACGTGTGTTCACTGGGGAAACGCAGCAGCAGCAGCAGGAGGAGGATGAAGTATCGTGCTGTCTGTGCGGAGGATACAGTCGGAAATGTAGTTGATGTTCCGTCAAGGTTGACTAATGCACATCTCCAGACAAATACCGTGTACCGGTGCCCTGTCGGCTCCCTTAAGGAGAGGAAATGCACGAGCACACACAGGAAACACACACACAGGAAACGGGATGAGGTGTCAAGTGTGCAGATAAGTAGCGTTGGGCTCGTGGTTTTAATGATCCTGCCACTCACACGGCTGTCCTTATTGTGTGTGTGTGTGTGTGTGTGTGTGTGTGTCAGTGAGTGTGCATGATCATTAATATTCTGAATAGCAGTTCTGTACCAGCTCAGGACTCGTGTTGTATGCAGTGTTCGTGTAGACAGACTCACTTCTCAGTTTTATTTTGATACTCATCACTGTGTGAAAAAAAAGAAAGACTCCAAGCCGAGCGACCCACCGGGATCCGCTGTTCATTTGCCAGCTTGTATCAGCAACTGCATTCAGGGGGGGGGTTTTCATAACCACGTTTTTAGAGGATCCACAATACAAAAGGAAATATGACAACACACTCGCTCCCTTTGTGTTGTCTCTGCGCTTCCTGCTGGGTGTGATGGGTTATTGGTGGAGCAGGCCAGTCAGCAGAAGTTAATTTGAAGCAATAGATATGGGTGAGATAACGAGAGATGAAGAGATAGGATAGAGGGAAGAGAAGAAAGATAAAGGATGGGGTAAACAGGAGATTTGATGAGATGCTGAGGAAGGAGAATGTGTTTAATGGCAGAGGAAGGGACGCCAGTAAAGAGAGAGATGGGTGAGTGTGTGTTGCTGGTTTTCCACCCAGATGAGACCAGAAGGGAACTGGTGGACGTGACATTGACAAATTCAGATATTGGAATATAGTTCAACCAGTGTCGCAGTTTATTTAGAATTGTAGGTACAAAGATGAAATATATTATTTTTGTGATGACCTGTCTCAATTCAGAATTCTCACTGAATAAGCAGAACAAGCAGAACAAGCCTTCTACTGCCACTGGGGTTGTTCATGAAATCCACTGTCACTGTGTTGTGTTGTGCGACTGGTTTCCCCGAGTAAACAAGGCAATTCCTATTCATTAACACAAAAACATGGAGCAACCTACAACAGCACCATCATAAAAAGATAACGTGAGAAGGAATTTTGAGATTTGTAACAATGGATAGAAAAATTCTGGGTAAAAGTTTAAGTGTTTGCTGCCTTAAAAAATTACAAAACTGCCTGTTTATCATTGTTTCTTATAAAAAAAATACAAAACAACATTTCCTTTGAATCAAATGAAGCTGCACAAATTAACGTATTCATAGATATTAGTTCCCTAAATGTGCCTTGATCAGTTTCGTCAAGATTCATGATAAAGTAAAATAAAGTTTTGATCCACTCCCTGGATCCGCACTACAATTTAATGGGTTCTCTCCTGACCTATAAACCACCACCTCCTTACAACACGTGCTAAATAACAGACAGACAAACAAAATAGTTGGAATATTACAAGTCGGCCGTGTGGATTTCATCAATATCAATGTTCAAATCCTCACTAATACCACAGGAAACAATTCCCAATTTTTAATATGAAGTAAAAGGCTCAAATAATCTCATCCTTACGTACCTGAAAAAGAAACATTGATATCGCAGTAAGTACATTCCAAGAGTTTTACATCACGATCATCACATTATGTGGATTTATTGCACAGCTTGTGTGTGTGTGTCTGTGTGCACCGAAGTTATTTATCCTTGCATTCATCCACCAAGTACCATTAAGAGATTTACCATTCATCATTAGAGCTGCACGGTGATGACAATACATCTTCGTCACTGCAAAATCAATAAGAGGGGAAGATACATAATAATGGCTGTACAAACTAAATCTGTTGTATTGAATGAACCTGACAGTTTATTCTTGACCTTGGAAAACACTCGTCCATTCACAGAACTCTTCCTCCCTTCTTCTTTCCACATAAACTTAACCTTTACCAGAAGTCCCTCTGACATGGATTGAGATTCATAGACCCAGTGATGCTTTGTATCCTCACAACTATAAACACAAACATTAACACACACAAGTCAAAGTCTTTAGATGCCAATGGAGGCAGACTCTTGAATTCACAATTGTGCACAAACACACATTGATCCCATGTTATTCATTAGCTTCAGTGTGTTGAGCTGACACCACTGTCCGAAAGACTGTGTGTGCGTGTGTCGTGTGTGTGTTGGGGGTGTTCTTTTAATAAAGCCTCGCTAAATTACAGACACTTTTAACACACGTTTGTTAATTCATAAGGAGAGCAATACCTAATTGTGTGTGTGTGTGTGTCTCCTCTTGGTCTATTTGCAAATGAAGAGAAGGTAGATGAGGACAGAGCTGGGTTGCGAGTGCGAAGCTGTGGAAAAGCTTTGAGGGTGATGGAGACGGATCTGGAGGAAGAAAGAGGCAGAGTGTAAAAGTTGAAGATGGGGTGCTGGAAACAGGAATAGATCAACAGGATGTTTTAATCCAAATATAGTTCCACTCCCTTCTCTTCCTCCCTCTTCATCCCAATGTTACTCCCCTCCACCCTTCCCACCTACCTGGTTGTTTGGAGTGATTGAAAGAAAGTGGGAGATGTGTGTTTGTGTTTATTACACACACACACACACACACACACACCACACACACACCACACACACATAATTACAATACAGCGGTGTTTGACTGACAGACCGACAGACGGATGATGTCCATTACCCGTCATGTGCCGGTGGAAACAGCTTCAGCCTGATCTCACAGATCTATCGCCGTTCTAATGAATCTGTTAAAGTCCAGACCCGACAAATCAATCTCTGAGCAACACAATCTATTCAGCTATTAATCAGACACAGGCCTGAACTCTTCTTCGCCCCAATGAGAGATCGCTTTACATATAAACACAGACGTAAAGACACAGGCACGAAAAACACAGATAAATGTGGACATGGGTGAGATTGGGAGAATGAAAACATAATAGAAAACATTTGCATTAACTTTTTTGAGGCATCGTTTATTCAGTTATTAGAAGAAGACAAATCGATTATGTGAGTGAGCAACAATTAAACGTTAATTTGATGAATGGAATCAGCTCCTTTCCTCATGTGAAGCATTGGCCTGATTTAAAAAACCACATCAGAGCTGCAGATGGTCAATAACCAGCCACAGCTTATTTCCTGGCAACTTGAAGTCAGTAAAACAAGTTGTAAACAAAACAGTTCTATAAAATAACCTTTTACTTATTATTATTTGTTTTTATTTCTTATTTAATTGTTGATTGTTAGATTTTATAAAGCTCCTTATTTTGAGGCTTTGTGTTTTTGGTGTGATAAAACAAACATTGTTGTGTTGTTTCTCACAACATGTTGACCGTGACACACATTACAATGGTTTATCCTTTTGTCTCAGGAAATAGTCAGTGGCCTAATCCCTGCAATTATGTAAATATTGATGCAAACTATTGCCAAGCATGTTGTAGTCTACACACTCAGTTGTGTTCTCCTTCCTGGCTGCAAAGAACAAATGTGTTGGTAACATCTGTCTCTGTGTGTGTCCTGTCTTTCGTACGTTTCAATAATTCTATCAGCAATCCTATTATTAGCTAGCCTATAAATCATTTGGGGACAAATAATCTCAGAGATATTTTTCTGCCCTGTAACACAGACCTTGAAGTCCTGGGCTCTCTGTGATTTATTGCCCCCGTGTCAGAGTGATGGGCTCCGTGTGTGTGTGTTGTGTTTGCAGTGATGTTAATTGAACTGTCCTGTTACCCACTGAACTGGAATACACAGGCCGCGCTGTGTTGTTGTTGTTGGAGTGAACGGAATGTAATTAAATCCAGATCTGATCCAACATTTAGACCAAAGACGCCTTTAGAAAACAACAATCGCACAAGTTCAGTCGCACGTTGTCTTGGTTTCCATCTGTGTTGGATGGTCCAGAGTCAGTGTCGCTCGGTGAGATGAATGGATCATAAATGGTTATGAAACAATATAAATAGATGAAGAAGCTGATTTAAATGCACTGGCATCTTAGTTTGTTATGAAATCCAACAAAACAATAAACGAGCGTCGACTTTATCACAGGCAGGTTATGAACCAATCATGGACAAGCGATGACTGGCAAAGTGACCAATAAAGGATTATCTTATTTTATCTTATTTAGATTGTATTTGCAAAGTGTATTTTTTGTATAAGGTAAATATGATAGTATTAGTAATAGCATTATGTGTATTCTGCATCGTTTCATGTTGTATTCTGAAGGGTTGGTTTATAAAGGACGTGGAGCCTGAATGATTCATCAGTATTGGGCAAAGATATTTTCTTAATAAAAGTAACATACATATATATTTAATTATGGTTATTCATAGTAAAGTTTATGATCAAACCGTAAAATGTTAAGCCTCAGTTACATTTATTTATCATAAGGGATTGACAACTATATCTTAGGAATTCATTATTTTCTTTAAATATGTAAATCAGCCAATATATTGATGTCTGAAATGTTTGAATCCCTAAAATATCTGAAACAGCATCAGCCCTAAAAAATCCATATCTGGCACCAAAAAGGATTTTGTGGCAACAGTCACATTTGCGATGCTTCCAAAGCTCTAAAAAAAATCCATTTAGGTTTCCCTAATTGTGACTGTGGAAACAGAAGTCCTCACATATCTCTGACAGTTGTCACATGAAATGTGTCCCGACTGCAGAAAGTAGTAGATAATAAGAATAAGTAAGAACACACAATGTTCTGCTGCATCGCACAGCAGCAGCTTCTTCAGGGGAGTTTCCCCAAAGGGCATCAGTAGAGTCTGAGTACAGTATTGATGTTTTCATTCTGCTCCAAAGACTGTGAGTTTGTGAGCGAGTGTCTTAGCCTTCCAGGAAGTGCCCGAGGAAATGCCAGGACATGTAACCCTCCATTGATCGGTCACGTTCCTCCAGGCCTCCTCCCTACATTCGCTGGCCTGTAGTAAATGAATGGACTGTGTCAAAAGCAGAGGCTGCACTGGGAGCAGCGGAGGCTCTGCTAGAAAACCACTCGTTTCTAAAGGAGGCACTTAAAAAAGCAGTATCCTCTCATTATGTGCGCCTGTTTAGTTATGCTGAGGATCTCTTAGACACAGAGCTTTGGGTCCGTGGGACAGAGAGACACGATTAGAGAGGGACGGAGGGATGGAGACAAAGAAGGAGTGACTGTGGAGGAGGAGGAGTGGGAGATTGGGGATTACCCTGCGGCAACGTGTTTAACAAATGATGGATCTTCTGTTGTCACTTGTTGTTCCTTCTCCATCTGGTAACTGAGGTGCAGGGGAGCACACATATACAGCTGCGCCATATTACTGACTTTCAAAGCTCACCTTCGACTTCACCTTCCCTCTGTCTGAGACTTGTCCTCCATGTTGTTTCTCCTGCAGGATCAGAGACCTCCTCTTCTCTTTGTGGAGCAATTATCTGTCCTAACTAGAAAGAAAACTAACTAAGCTTCACTAATAATTCCGTTTTTTGTGTCTGAACTGATTTATCGTAAACACTCATATCTCCACCTTGTTGTTCGTCCAAGAAAATAAATCCCTCGCTTTACTTTTCACCGTTGTTGTTTCTCGTAAAGGAAGAGTAAACAACATCCTCTGTGTTTACATGGGGGAAGTGGTCACATGACGTGCGTTGGCATCATTATACGAATGCAAAGACTTGTGTCAGAGCCCAAAGAACTGGAGGAAGCAACACTCCTTTGAATTGTAAATGAAGTGAGATCCATCCCATGACTTCATTAGGCTCCCGGTGGGAATTGAACATCTCATTTTCCATTTTCATTACATGGCACTCCCATGTTTTATGTTTCTCCCTTGTACTTCTGCTCTTTCCTTTTTTTCGGGGGCTCTTGTTTATTTGAATCCCTTCATTCCCACATTTATCCTCCTCGGCTCATTTGCTCACTCTTTGTTTTTTCGACTCATGAGGTAATGCTTAACAAGGGATCGGTGGCTTTTTATCTCAAGTGCAGATTTGAGTGCTACAGTCTGTTCTGGACACGGAGCAAATACCAACAAATCTAAAGAGATTCCACGCAGCAAGAGAAGAGAAGAGCTCGAAATTAGATTCCAGAAGAACGAGACGTTGCACAGAGAGAGAGAGAGAGAAATTGAAAAATAGAGGAGAAAGTCTGGTGTGTGCTAACCTTCCTCTCTTTTTTGGGGCGGTGAGCAAAGAGAATGTCAAAACCTGGTGACATTTGAGATTCAAACAAGGATGATTGACACCAACTTTTACTTCTACGTATATATGGGAGAGTGGGCTCTGCATTCTATCTGTCTGTGTGTGTGTCTGTGTGTGTCTGTGTGTGTGTGTGTGTGTGTGTGTGTGTGGACATGATTGACATGGTAAATTGGAAAGGTCAACCGGTGCTAGTGTTTGGTTCGGACAGGCGGACAGCAGGAGGATGTAATCTTCCCACAGCGCACGTTTACGGAGGGAGGGGGGGTGGAATCTGAGCCAAAGACAAGACACGGCTCAAACACCTGGAGGAAGAGTGTTGGCTTGTATGAAATCTACATTTTAATATGTAAAGCTGCTCGCTGCTGTTGATACACCGTGTCTAAGTGAAAGCTTCTCCTCAGCTCTGGTCAGATTTACAAAGTGAGCCAGACGGCCCGGGTGCGAGGAGAGGAAGCTCGTTGACTACACAATGTGATGGTGGGAGTCTGGGAGGGATTGCTCTGAGATCGGGGGGTCAACTCTCCAGTCAGCCTATTATTTTATTGGACACAAATTTGTGTGTGAGAGTGAGTGTGTGTGTGTGTGTGTGTGTGTGTGTGTGTGTGTGTGTGTGTGTGTGTGTGTGTGTGTTTGTGTGTGTGTGTGTGTGTGTCGACGGGGGGTCCAGAGTCCTTGTGTGTCTCTGTGAATGTGTCGGGGGTTGGAAATTGGAGTGTTACATTTGGATAGCCATTGATATGAATTTCAAATAGGTGTGTGTGTGTGCATGTGTGTGTGAGAGAGAGAGAGAGAGAGAGAGAGAGCAAGTAACAGAGGGAGTGAGATTGACAGGGTAAATTGGAGTGGTAAGGGTTCTGAGGGTGAACTCTGGGTTTAAAACAGTGGGGAGAGATAGAGAGATAGAGAGAGAGAGAAGAGAGAGAGATGAGAGAGATGAGAGAGATGAGAGAGAGAGAGAGAGAGAGAGAAAAGAAACGACTCAAAACGTGTTGCTAAAAAAAGTCTCCCTGCGCTCGGGGGAAATGTGACAGTGGATTCTGTGGTGGGTGGACTGGGGGGGAACGAGGCGAAGCTGAACAGGAGAATAGATTATCACTGAGGGTGTGAGAGGAGAGAGAGAGAGAGACAGATCTGAGAGAGATCTGGTTGTATGTCGATGGAGGGTAGAGAGGAAGGGAGGACCGGCAGTTGTGTGTGTGTGTGTGTGTGTTTGTGTGTGTGTGTGTGTGTGTGTGTGTGTGTGTGTGTGTGTGTGTGTGTGTGTGTGTGTGTGTGTGTGTGTGTGTGTGCGTGTGTGTGTGTGTGTGTGAAAGGTGGGAGGAGGTGTTGAGTCACGGAGGCTGCGGAGGCGCTGCAGCGAACAGGTGACCCGCCGCTGGGGACCTGGAGGTCAGCACCTGTACAGTTCAGCCAGAGGAGTGAGACATGACACACATAGCAACAACCCCCTTCACACAGACACACACACACACACACACACACACTACCACACACACACACACAACACACACACAGAAAGATCAGGTACAGCATGTGGGATTGTTTTACGGAGAAAACATCCTCAACACAAATACTGTACTAATTCCCTGTGGTAGACCTACGCAAAGACACACACACACACACACACACATCGTAGCGAGCACACACAGAGGACACTGTGACCTGGTTGTTTGTAGGTCCTTCAGGCACTGAATACACAATAGTGAATTCATGAATACAAATCATACTCAAGGCTGAGACACATTTAGACACACACACACACACTTATATTTTCACAACATCTGGATTTGTATTTTTTTTAAATCACTCTCATTTTATCTGTATATGGAGCAGTGGAGTGTTGTGTGTGTAGAGATGAAACAGGAAGTTTGTGTTCACCTGTTCGGCTGCAGTTATATTTTATCGGCTGTGAAACGCACGTCGGTAAACACAGAGATGATCCCAGGCTTTTCAAAGGATCGGAGCAAAAAAACAATGACGGGAGGGAAAGTTACCGGGAAAATGTGGTTTAGTGGATTTAACCTCACGAACATCAGAGGATTTGTGTTGTGAAGGAACACACTCACACAAACACACACACACACACACACACACGGTTTCCCTGTTGTCCCCCGATGTCCCCATTGTTTCTCTGTTCCCATTCGTAACTGAGGATGACTCAGGATGACACTTCATTTGAATACACACCCACAGTCGTATGCCCCCCAGACCAAAGCCTGCAAGCTCCTGTGTTTTTGTGTGTGTGTGTCTGTTTGGATTTGTGTGCGTGACCCTCTTCCACATTCTCCAAAATAATAGACTTCCCAGCACGACAACTGAACAGCACACACTGTTCTAGTTAAATTGGTCTCTTTAGTTCTGTTTACGATCAATCTGGGCTATTGTGTCTTTCTACACTAGTGTCTATTCAACCTGAGGAAATCCATGTGATGTAAAGGTTGATGAACAGATTCTTCAACGAGAATAAGAAAATAAAAATCGAAAATCTTTATTCTTCCAAACTTTCCTCCCCCTCTTCTTTAGCTTTTCTCAGTTTTATACTGAAGCAGCTTTTTTTTCTTCCTGTTTCTCATCAGCTGGCTTCATCACGTGTGTGTGTGTGTGTGTGTGTGTGTGTGTGTGTGTGTGTGTGTGTGTCGTGTGTGTGTGTGTGCTTGGTGTTGCACATACTGAGCGAACTTTGCACTGATGCACTACGTCAGAATCTAAATTAAGTCCCTGACGCACATCACACACACAAACACACACACACATACACACACACATACACACTCTCAGATCCGAACCCAGACACACAAACACAAACACACACACACACACACTCTCAGATCCAAACACATACACACACACACACAGTATTCAAGTGTTGAGTGAGTGGCTCAGTGGCTGTACAGCAGTGCGAGGGGGGGGGTTGTGTATTGATAGATGAATTGTGAATGTAGATTTTCTGCCAGTAGAATGTCAATGCCATCACTTCCTCCCGGCCTCCGGTCCTGCTCGCTCCCGACTCGTGACACACGCAGGCAGAAAGGCAGAGGAGAGATGATAGAGGGATGATAGAGGGATGATAGAGGCCAGAAGAAAAGAAAAGAGTGAATGAGAGACAACGTTCTGTGGACTGGTGGCTGATGGATGAGCCGCTAACAGCTCGTCTTCCTCTGGACTCCGTGATAACACGGCGTTCCCTTCTTCCTGCCTCTCATCCATTTCTCTGTCTCTTGATTTTTTTGTCTTTGATTGTGTGTTTCTTCTCTTCTTCCTCCTTCTGCTCCTCTTCCTGTTTGTCTCCTCGATTCAGAGACAGCTCAGAGCCGCTGTCTTGTAAAAGCTTGTGTTCTTCTTTTGATTCTTTTTCATGTGTGTTTTGCTAAATGTGTTGTTTTTTTTGCCGCCACCGGAGGAAACACTTGAAATCTAAATGATGTCTCTCCTGTTTTCCCCTTTGCTCCCCACTTTCTATCTCTCATTACCGTTTCTCTCCATCTCACTCTCTCCGGCTGATGGACAGTTGGCAAGAAGAACCGTGGGTCAACAGGTAAAGAACCATTTACATTTACATTATCTTCCCCCTGCTCTTTCTCTCGTGCTCCTTCTCTCTTAACAGAGACAAGTATCCATGTGACCCTCTCCCTCCGCTGGGGAGGTCAGAGGTCAGGGCTGCTCAGCTAAGTGCTCTGCTGAAGGTCACATTGGCAGTGGTGGAGGGTGCTCGCTGTAAAAGATGTTCCACTATTCCGAGGTTTCAGTGTTTCTGCCTCATTGTTAGTAAGAAAAACCTTCAGCCAGCCGCCTCTAACCTCAAGGTCAGTTCACTTTCGGCCTGGACCTATGGATACACAGTCAGACAACCTGAGAACTTAGTGTATTTATTTATCTTTGCTGGCTCAAGAGGGAAGTTCTGCTTTAAGATGTCTCTTAAGAGTAGACGAGACACACTTATCTTTAAAAAAAGCATAAGTGGAGTAGTTCTACTCCAAACTAATTTCTTCCACTTTGGAACAGTGACGCAAGTAAACAGCACTGGAGGAGAATTTTGACACGACTGACTATTTACATTTATGAATGATTCTAAAGATCAAGATAAAACTGCTACTTGGAAAAATGAAGACTTTAATTTAAGTACATTTCCTTAATTATAAAATCTACATACCAGGATACAACAAGCATTGAGGCAGACAGACAGACTTGGAGAGTTCCACTGCTCGGGTCAGGAGGTCAAACTGCATCTCAGTGGCTTCAGGACCGATTGGTTCACATCTGTTGATCAGTTTGAAGAACAGCTGGCACAAAACAATAGTATTTAATTTGACTACAGAAGGTCCTGTTTGTGTGTCAGTGATGTTCTTCAACTGGAGTTGTGTCGCCAGTTGCTTGATCGTAGCTTCATGTCGGCCGCATCATATTTATGACTTTAAAGACATAAACAACTGTAAGCAAAGGATAAAGACAATTATAGTAAATACAACGACAAATAAACTTAATGTCAGAGTGAACCGAGGAGAAAGTTGTTCTACTATATCACGATGAAAAATATTGATAACCTTAAAATGAATTGCATGGAAAAAATGCGATAAGTGTGCCAACGTTTTTAGAGATACTGTAGATTCTAAAATGTTGTGTAAATGTCTTTTAATGTGGTAAGATATTAAAGACGTACAGAGACAATAATTCTAAACTTTGGCTTTGCCTTTCGACCCGGCTGCCACGTCACCCACTTTAGAATCTGCTGACTTACAGAATAGCTGCAGTGGTTCTGTCTGTAGTAGGATGTGTGTTGGCAGGTGCAGAACAGTAATTCAGAAGTGCAGAAGGGGGAAGCTTTAGATGAGTGTCAGTTGCCTGTAGCTAGCTAGCATCATCAGTACTACCACGAATGAGAAGTGAGCGCTGGAGTCAATTTATATCCCTGTTCGGAAGTAGTTTAAAGTTATCTGTTATAGGTGCTATATGTCATATATATATATATATATATATATATATTTATATATGTAGGCTATATCTAAAGTGTGTGTGTGTGTGTGTGTTTGCAGATATGAAGCAGCTGCACATACCTTCATTTTTCTATGACGAAACGTTACCTCATTATGTCATTGTGAGTTTCATCATCGAGCTGAAACATCGCAACTAATATAAAACTCCAAATGATTCAGATAATCATCGAGAGCTCCTGAGAGCTTGAGTCCTCCTCTGCCTCTCCATTACCGCCACATGTTTCCCTCTTCTTCTTCTTCTCCTCCTTCCCTCTCTCCTTCCTTCCTCCGTCTCTCCATCCCCTCCTCCCATCACTCGTGTGGCATGATGACAGAGATAAATAGAGGCTTTGGCAGCTGAAGGAAAAGATGAATATTTAAAATGGGGCATCTCTCTAGGTCCTCTCACTGCTTTCCTATTGTCTGTGTCTGTCTCCCCTTGGGGCTTGGATCTTCTGCTCTAAGTGTGTGTGTGTGTGTGTGTGTGTGTGTGTGCATATGAGTGTGTTTGAGTGTGTGTGTGTGTGACTGTGTGTGTGCGTGTGCCATGTCTTGACTTGTGGTTTTTATATTGGCATTCTAAGGCAAGTGTAGTCAGACGATGACACTTAGCTGTCAGCATGAAGCATTAATGAGCTCAGTGGCACACACAAACACTCGCCCCACTGCCACACACACACACACACACACACACACACACACACACACACACACACACACACACACACTAGCACACACATACATGCCATGCTCTCCAGAGAGTTCAGCAAATTACCACCTTCTCCTTTCCATTTATTTTTGTATACCCTCCAAAAAAACTCTTTAAAATATTGAACAAAAAAAGAACCTTCCCCATTTTCTTGAACCTTCTCGTTTCCAGGTGCCCTCCTTTTCTGTCATTCTCTCTCTTTTTTCTCTCCTCTGTCTTTCTCCAGCCTTTTCCCTCTCTTGTTGTGTGTACGGCCTCAGTGTGATATGTGTTAGTTGGCTGTGGACACTGCAAACACATATCTGACAACTCTATTAATACATAGTCAGCTAACACCAGGCTGCCCGTGTGAGAATGTCTCTGTGTGTGTGTGTGTGTGTGTGTGTCTGTGTGTGTGTGTGTGTGTGTGTGTGTGTCTTCGCCCCCAGCCCATCCCTCTGCTCTCGAGGTCTCCGCAGAGATTTGACTCAAAGGCTTAAAACACACAGATTTACAGCCATAGAAAGATCATACACACTGAGACACCGGAGGTAGTGTGGAGTGACTGACACATTTAATAGCAGAACAAGCTGTAATCTGAGAATCCATTCAAAGAGGGATTACACTCTAATCTGTGGATGGAATAGCCTTTCATCTCCCCCTCCGTCTCTCTCTCTCTCTCTCTCTCTCTGTCGATCCATCTCCATCTCCTTCCTGCCCTAAAGCTGCAACAATCCTTTTTTACCAGCCGTGATTCTTTTTCTTTTTTTTCTTTCATCGTTTCCATCCTTGATTTAATTTGGGATTTTTCTGCTTCCGGCTGAATGACACGCTCACACTCTTCTACAGCTGTGTCACCTCAGCAGCACTTGACTGTCAATCAGCAGTGATTGCACTGACGAGAGCGTTTTGAATGTTGCAGTAGTGTGTCGCTGCCTCTGTGGTGCAGAAGTAGATCCACCTCCAAGGCCCAGGAGATATATTGTATTTTATATAATGTAGTGCAATAAACTGCACTGGGGAAAGTCGTTTTAATGGAGAATAATCTGAGGGCATTTAATTAACAGAGAGAAACAAAGAGAAACTATCCTTAGTACCAAATTTTCTATCCAACAAAGAGGTTCGATTTGGTATCCCTTGGCTAAATTTAATATCTACCCTACATATATGGTACGACAGATATAATCACTATGTTTATATAGGTTATATAATATAGGTTATATATCGATGTTCTGTATGAGTATCAGTCAGACACTATCCCAAACCATGTCATGAACTGTACATAAAGATACAACATTAAACACACAAAAGTGAACCCAAATCCTCCTGATCACCCCCTAGTGGCTGGCTGCGGTATTGGTGATAAACCCTGCCTGCTCCATGTTAACAGATGGGACATGGACCAAATCCCAAAGACCGACCAGAGTCAGAAAAAAGTTTGTATCAAATCAGATAACTTCTACGTCTGCAAACTCCAGCTCCAAATTAAATTAAAAGCACAACGGAGATGTGGTATCTTCAGGTACAGTCTATTAGCCATGTGCACAAACACTCTAACACACACACACATACACACACACTTTTTTCTCTCCCCATCATCACTTTAGATTTATTTTTAAACAGCCCTTTTGTGTTTTAAGCTCCTGGTTTAATCGGCCCTCGCTCCTTAATGAAGCTCCTCAGCCCCGACTTGTTGTTGTGCTTTCACTTCGTTTACGCTACAACTCTGCAAATTTCCATTCTGCCCTCCTCCTCCTCTCCTCCTCTCCTCCACTCCTACTCTCTGCCACATGGTGTTTCTCATTTGCTAAATGAGGAATCCACTAGAGTTAGATTAAACTTCTGGACAGTCTTTACAGGGAGCCTTTTAGCTGCCACAGCACGGACACACACAACCACACACACACACACATCAACACTGTCTGTCAGTTTGAATGTTTCTCCTTGTGTAAATTGAGGAAGATTAATTAATTAATCCCTGACAACAAAAAGGAGGAGCTAAGTGGATGATAGGGAACACGAGAGGGAAAGAAGAGGGACGTGAGCTACAGATGAAAATGAAATGCTGGAGATTCCCCTCTGAGGGAAAAGGCAGTAACAGGCACTGACAGAGAGAAAGAAGAGCGCGGATCACACAACCATATGGCGTTTTTAATTTCCCCTCTACTTCCACTATCGTGTCTGTCACTCCAGAAGAAGAAGAAGAAGGCCATCTGCACGGTCTCCCCCCCATTTGCATTTCTTATCTGCATATAAACCCGAGTTCCCTCTTCTGAGCCCTTTTCTCTTTCCTCCATGTTCTCCTTTGTCACACCGGTGTGTTCGCCGCTCGGCTGGTTTGTCCGTCTGCTCCCATCAGACACTCAAGTTAACAGGTTGGACTCATTATCCAGGTCCACTGCTGCTGTTAAGACTAGTTCCTGTCTGACCTTTGCTCCCAACAGTGGACGACAAATGTACATTCTAGACTCCACTTCTTCTCCAAGTCTGTCCTGTACCCTCCACTGCTACTCATCATTAGTTCTTACCTTGTGTGTGTGTGTGTGTGTGTGTGTGTGTGTGTGTGTGTGTGTGTGTGTGTGTGTGTGTGTGTGTGTGTGTCTGCACTTGTTTTGTGACCTCTTTTGTACCTTTTACAGCATAAACACTGACCTAATCAGGAGCAGTAGACCTCATGGGGACCAAAGCCTGGTCCTAATGAGGCAAAACCTCATTTCTGAGGTCCTGGTTAGGGGTTAGCAGTGAGGCTTTGGTTATGCTGTCCACAATAAATGGAAGTCAATGACAACTCCTCTGTTTGTGTGTGTGTGTGTGTGTTTGTGTGTGTATGTGTTTAGATGAGAAAGAGGACCTGAGAGTTATAAAGACTTTGACTATTACTTCCTGTCCCTTTTTTTTTGTTTTCCATAAATGACTTCCCTCTTGTCGAGACAGTTGAGTGGGAGAGTGTGTACTTGCACTTCTCTTTTTTGTAAGGACCAGTTTGAGTTGTGATGGTTGAGGCTTTGGTTGTGTGTTTGTGTGTGTGTCTTATGTCAATGAGTGTCCTCACAGAGACAGAACTAAAGGTACGTGTTTGTGTGTCTGTGTGTGTGTCTGTGTATGTGTGCTGTCGTTTACCTGTCTCACTGTTCCCGCATGTCTTCTTCCCTGTGACAGTGCGATGTGACTTTTCTGCTCTTTCCCGCTGATAAAAAAAAAGATGATGGAGAGAAAGAGGAATAAAGAGCACAGTCAATTACCACCTTTTCCTCCTTCCCTTCAAAGGAGAGATCAAAGCTGCTCCCCACCACCCTCCATTTCTTCTCTTCGCATCCCACCTCCTATCAGAGCGATTCCTGTTAACGTGTACTCTCCACTCCTCCTCATTGGAAATCTACATATTCATCTCGTACGCATGAGAAACTCAACGATGTTCACACACGACCACGAACACAACTGTATCAACCAATTAATTGTAACGTGTTTCTATTTTTACACTTTTGTCACACATTACACGTGTGTGCTTTTCTTGTGAAAGGTTCATATCATTTCATAAATCCTTTGCAAAAATCTTTTGTCACGCACACTTTTGTTACACAGCATGTTGGGTTGTGTGATTCAGACAAAGAATGATTATGTTAATAAGGAAGAATTACATGAACCATCATTCTGTATTATTCTGTTATTCTACTCCACTTATTCAAAACACCATTATGACACTATATGTACATTTCTTCCAAGTTTTTAAAATGTCTTGAACCTCCTGAACAAACGTCTCAAAATATTTTCTCTTGCCTGACAGCAGGTATAAAACATATGCATAAAATAAAAAGTGGGAGTTGTGCGTCAGGAAGTTACACAGTTCAATCAGACCTTTGCAAACACAGTCAGCTTCCCATTGTTGATGGAAAGGTCTTTGTCATGAAACTGCCATATGTGGATTATAAAAACAACTTTTTATCATTTGGAGGTATGATTTTATTGTGCTGGGAAATACTTACGTAAGATTTGAATATTTGATATAATAGTTACTATTTACATGGTCTTAAACAGCTTTAAATAGATCTTACTGAAATCCAGATTTTTCCATGGAGTGAATTTGTTTGTGTCAAGCCAGACTCACACTTGTGAGTTGTGTTCTTATTCATATCAGCCTGGATGCCTCACAAGCTTCAGTCGTCACACAGTACAGGTCGATCACCTGCTTGAACAGGGATCTGATCTCTGGAGTTTTTTTCTCCTGATGATTCCAGAACACAAACCGGCCGCATCCTCCAAAAAAAAACGCTGACAAAAGGAAAAAAAACTTGTTACTTGGTAGAATCCAGCTTTGAACTGAAAGACACAGACAGAGGGAGTATTGACCCACAGACGGCTGGAGGCTGCAGACGATTTGCTCCGTCTGTTCTGCAGCAAGGTTCAGTTTATCTGCGTCACAGCTCCGTCTCGGTCGAGGAGATGCCTTTAGCCACAACGTGTAAAATGCTGCTTCAATGATATTAAAACCAGCTCAGTACAGTTTGTATCAGATCTGTGGAGACTGATTTCACATGGCAGGAATCCATCCCATCGTCCAGCAGAACCGATTGTTTAACGTTTGGCTCGGTTCTAAAATTAGTCAGAGAAACAGCTCAGGGTTCAAATCGAGCTTAATGTGTTGACTGTGGACACTGTGATGGTGTTTGCTCGAAAAAGTATCATGACAAATAGTCCAGGGTAAGATTGTGCGACTATTATGGACTGAGTTCCAGATTGTGCTGCTGTGTGTGCACGAGTGTGATTTATGAGCTAAACCACCTCTCATATTTTCTCTCTCTGTCACAGATCCTGAGTCAGAGCTTTTGGCTCCAGCGATCGTGATTGGACCTAAAGACACAACAGTGGTGGCCGGGAGTGAGGCTACACTGGAGTGCATTGTTAATGCCAGGTAAATGTATTTTATGCACACCCACGCACACACGCACACACACACACACACACATAGCTCACTCACATAAACACACAAGCATCGAATAATTCTTTTCTCGCTCGACAGCCCTGTTTTCTTCCAGGACAATTAGAGGACACCACATAAACCCATTGCTCAGCATTTCTCTTCCACCAGAATTAGTGTATAGACACACTGGCACAAATACACATGCACACACACACACACACACACACACACACACACACACACACACACACACACACACACACACACACACACACACACAGAGGTACCAAGTTAACTTAAACAGAAGTCGTCCCATCTGACATCAGCAGAGAAGCTAAACACACCCACACATTTACACAGGCTCAGGCCAAATACTGTTTACAGACACACACACTCACACGCATACACACACACTAACACACACACACACACACACACACACACACACACACACAAACTCACTTCATTGTGCACTTTCTAACTCTTTTCCTACCCAGTAACTTGGGAGTAACTGGGCAGAACTGAACCCCAATATGCCCCTGACGGCTGCGCCACTGTCACAGAATAGTCCCTGTCCATAGACACACTGAATGAATGTGTGTGTGTGAATGGATGAATGCGCTGTAAAACTTCCAGTGGTATAAAGCTCTCTATACAAATACAACTTTTACCATTTGTTGTTAAACCAATAAGACGAATAAAGAACTGCAGGACAGTGAGAGACCCTGAATACCAACTGTCTCTGAGATAACATATTATATTACGGTTCATTCTCTACTCAGCAAATACACCTTATGTTCAATTATGGTGATATGGTGAAGTAATATAGAATTTGTAGACTCTGATATTCCTTCATATGTTTCCTACTTGACTCGTTTAAACCTGCAGGAACTCTGCTCCTCTGTTAGGGTGAGTTAGAGTCAGAAGTCCCTTTGTTTCTCTCTTGACCAGTGGGCAGCACTTAAGGTAAAGAGAGAAACATGAGAGCTGTTGCCAAACGAGTCTCTTTTTTTTTCTCCATTCAACACTGAATCACTTGGTCTTTGTAAAGCTGCTGTACTGGTTTGACAGCTCCAGACAAATCAGCACAGCAGCTCCTGTATTTCCTCTACCAGGGACAATCCTCTCCTCAGGGACCAGTTCTGATATCAGACAGGCAGCCGCTGAAGAATAGTCCACAGAGATAATTCTGTAGCCTGAGAACAAATGGAAGAGACAAACTTCACCAGTGGAGTTTTGGAAGAATGTGGAGTAGGAAATCAAATCTCCCCTCCAGATCCATTAACCATCAAGTCACCCAGTCTTATGCACCAGTGCCGTCCTGGTAAAAGAACAAAAAAATAATTAGAAGTCTGATTGAAAACAGGCGGCGCCAGTAGGCCTGATATCAAGAGCTCCAAATCTGCTTTTCACTCTCAGAAGCTTTTGTTTTGGACAGGATCCGCTGAGTAAGCAAGTTTTAAATTTTCTGACATATCTGCCTCGCAGTGAATTTAAAAAGTTTTTCCATTCAACTTTGTTTTTACCTCCGGGTGTTTCATCTGACGGAGGAAGCAGCTCCAGATCTCTGAACTGTGTCCTGATGAAAGTCTGACTTTATATTACTTAGTTTTATATGAGTTGAGCTGAGCTTAATTCAATTGTGATAATCATAATAATAATATAAACAAATATTTATTCAGAAATAGACACATTCATACCGTGCATATATTGACGTTGGGAATCTAGGAGCTGGGGTTTGAACCACAGACCCTCTGGTTTGTGGACGACCCACTTTACTCCCGACCCACAGCCACAGTCAGAGACATTTAAAGATGGATGTTTAAGCCTCTAGATTTTGGTTTATTTTTTACTATTTGCAGTCAAATCCCATAATTGAAGTAAAGCTCATGTTGGCATGAAGAGAACTCATCTGGAAGAGAGTTCCAGCTGCTGATAATGACATAATCATCTGTTTTCCTTGTGAGTCAGTTGAACATTTTAAAGCAGGTTCCTCGTAAGAATTTGATCATTTCATGAAAATGCACCAAAACATTGAGCTTCAATTGAAAGGATGTTTTGCCTTATTAATGTTATTTTCTTTCAAACACACAAACACACACACACACACACACAAACACAGAGTCTACAAAGAATTGTGTCTCTGTTGTTTTATCCAAAAGCAGAATTTCATTTTTCATGAAACCTCGGTTCTGTCCCTTTCCTCAAACGTCCCCAGTAACTGAGTGAAGCTCCTTCATGCTGAGTGGAGCTGTCGGCTCTGATGTGTTCACTGTCATCATTCATTTCCTGCCTCATTGACAAGTAAACTGATGGATTTAATATGTTGTAATTGCCTTCTGTCACTCCTTTGCCTTTCGTGCGATTCTCCACACTCTCTTCTCATCTGTTCTCTTCTCTCCTCTCCTCCTTTTTCCTCATCTCCTCCTCCTCCTCTCAGGCCGCTGGACAGCCTCGTGGTGTCATGGAAACGGGATGGGCGTCGGCTGACCGGTGGGCGTCGCCTCGTTTTTCCTGCCCCCACGTCTTCTGACACCGGGCTATATGTTTGTGAAGCGTTGCTTAGTAACAGCACTGCCAAACCTGCAGAGGCAAGGGCACACCTCACTGTGATAGGTGAGGAACACGGCAATCACACACACACTCACACACACAAACACACACACACACGCAGCCTAACATGATTGTCCTGGGTAGACCCGACCCATCAAGACAAATGGTGTAACCATGTTCCATTACTCCCTGTTTTAAACCCGCTCTTGTATTTCCTTGTACATGTTTTTTGCTTCAGGCCCAGTTGCTTTCTGTTTATTCCTCCATTTATTCTTCTCCTTTTCTTTTCTCCGGGAAGTGTGATTGTTAAAAAACCTCAGGCGGTGGCTGTCAGCTGCAGGCCCCCCCCCCTTCCCCGAGTCCTTTGTCCACATTCACCAATAAACTGTCCGTCCCTGTCAGAAACAACTGTTGCGTTCAGGTGCACACGAACTGGCCAAACGTGTGATCACAAAACACACAAACGTGTGAAGCCGACGCTCAGACGCTTAATCACAACACAACACCACACCACGGACACACATGCTGGTTCAACCGCCGGCAGCTAAATTAGTTTTTCTTCCTCCCTGGAGACGCAAATCAATAAGACAACACTGGAAGCACTCAGACACGGGCGCCACACAAACACCTCCGCCCCCCCCCGCCCCTTGATATGTGTGTGTAAATAGAAAACAACATACATGCAGGAAGGCATGCAGGGAGTGCCTGACTGATGAAGTGAAACTTTCCTCTTCCAGTTCGTCAGCGTCTTCTTGATCTTCTCTGAGCGTCGGAGCGAGGGAGCACCTAACGCACGAATTATCACTAGTGAGAAAAGAACTGCCCCTAAATATTTATACTCTTATATATTTTCTTTTTGTTCCCCCTCACTCTCTACCACACTTTTCTTTTTGTTCCGTCTTCGCACTGTCCTCCCTTCTCTCTGCGTGATCTTCCTTCATTAGGCCAAACAGGACTGGGAGGGGGGGGCAACGTGTTCATGCATTCATACATGTATCAGAGAAGCTAATGAACACGTTGGTGCTGATGCACTTTCTGCTCTGGGCTCAACAGACCTTGATGCAGGGAACGAGATTCCTAAACAGAATAGTGTATGTGTCTGTGTAAAAGAAAGAAGAAGAGCTTCAAAGGCATTCATTATTCAATTTCATTTCTTTTTTTTTGCTAATCGGAATATGTATGACACCCCGTGCTCGTCCTGCCACAGATGACTACCGTTGCCCCAAAAAACTATATATCTGTTGTTGTTCTCCATTTTTGTTTCGCAGGCGAGGAGCAGAATATCCAGGAAAAGCTCAAATCTCCAAACACAACCACCCAAACGCTGTGAAATGTGTTTTGTTGTATTCCTACGTCTAGGTCCTCGCACTCACCTGACTGGAGGGGATTAACGTCTCTGTGTTATCGGTGTCATGCCACATGGCTGTTATTCATCTCTTGTTTTTCCTGTCCTCCGCTCAGCGCACACTCCTCTCCTTCTCTTGTCAAAAAAAGAAAACACTCCGCCCGGTGCACAGAGAGAGATAGGAGATGGGAATACATGTGGGTTTAAAAGTTGGCAGCAAACGTTAAAAGAACTTGTAGACAAGTAGAATAAATGTTGCACGGACATGACAGTCTGCAGAGCACACAAACACACATTCTACAACACATTCCTGTCTTTCCAGAGTTTCGAGGACACTCGTAGTCATAAGAGCCCTTAACCCAACCTGAAACATCACAACTACATGCAATAACACAACCACTACCCTAAAACTAACCCCCCCACAACCAAAATGTTCTCACAAATCCTAACCTGAACCTTTAATATAAAGCCCTTTATTTACAGCCAGATAAAGTTCTTACCCAAAAAAAAACGTACTTTATAATATTGTCTCTTAACTTCTTTAATTACTTGAATTTATCTGCAACTCAACTCTTTAAACTCGGTTCAGGGCTTTCAATCCTAACCTCAACCAATTCGATTTTTTATTGCCTAACCCTAAACCTTGCCCTCACCAAATTGAATCTACCTTTTCCAAGGCTTGGCGACACATTCCCGACCGGAGAAAGCTCTGCACAACACTGAAAGCTAATCGCTAAGGCGTAAAGATGTACAGGTTCAATTATTGAGAATCCAATTCTAACTTATCCAGTCATATCCTTCTCATTTATGGGGCAGGAATACACAAAGCATCTGGAACTCCAAGTGATATGCTCTGGTTTTTGGCTTCTCTCTCCAAACTATGTAGTCGTCGGTCTGCAAGACTCTTCTCGAAGGATTCATAACCTTGAAACCACAGTACACACACTCGGGCTTGAAACAAAAACAAAACCATTTAAAATGAAGCGGCATTAAAATTACAACATGGTGTCAGAAACGTTATTATTGCATGTTATTCTTGTACACGTATGGAGCCTTAGGAAAAGAGCACAGAGGTGAAACTTCTATTAAAAATCCTTTTTCTTTCGATAAGAATTCCATCTTTGTGAAAACCCTGTATGCACATTCATTATTTACAGCGTACACTGGACATTTCATTTTCCTCAAAGTCATTTTTCAGGCGAACAGGTGCCAGTACTGTGGGGAGCCACTTTTTTCCAGAGTTGCCAGACTGAAAATGAATTAGCTGCTGTGTCGCCCTCTCCACCCTCTCGGGGCTCCTGGTGTCAATATCTCTCGCTAAATATTAACAATTGTTCGGCGGTGGAGGTAATTCTGATATCACATGTAGCAGAAGAAGAGTGAGACACCTAAAGGCAAATAGAGCGACACTGGTGAAGATGTTTGGGGGGGGGGACCATCACTGGTAGAGAAAATTGAGTAGTTTAAAAGAACTAAAAATGTTCCCACCCTTGGGAAAGTAAGAGAATGTGTGTTTCACAGACATTGAAACCCCCCTGACACTCAGGATACCCAGGGCCAAAGGGGTGTGAACCATTGTCATTCTGCAGTGCTGACTCCTCTGCTAAAGAATGAATACACGGAGAGGGCGAACTCCCAGTTCTTCTTCTGTGATTCTTTTTTCCCTCCCAGATGTTTAATGATTAAACGTGTTTCCTAGTCCTTGTTATTAGAAGTTCAGACATGTTTCCCCTCAGAAAGGGACTGTTGTTGTTTGTTGTTTGTCTGACATGTTATTCTATACATATATATTGAGTGTGTTTCTATATTTCAATGCTTTATTCTAACGCTTTGAATGTTGTGTTCAAACATCGGCAGAACCGCCCTCTCTGACCGCCCAGCCCAAGAGGAAGATCTTTGCTGACCTCGACAGGAGTGTAGATATCCCCTGCCTCGCTACAGGTATACTGTGTGTGTGTGTGTGTGTGTGTGTGTGTGTGTGTGTGTGTGTGTGTGTGTGTGTCTCAGTGTCTTTATAATTAACTAGGTTGCTAGAAGGGGAGGAGGAAATATGGCAGTCTGTGTTTCCATCCCGTTTTCAATGATTCAAAATTGCACATTAAAAACATCCGTAACAATTTTACCATCCTCGGCAGGCAGGTAGAATTCAGCAAAGATTTGTATCCACTGCTTTTACTGTTAAAGTTGGACAAGTGCACAGTTGTATGTTCTCCTTTCGATTGGTTTCCCTGGGAACTTGAGAATGGGGGTGAGACATAATGAATTGTACAGATGGACACACATTAGGACACCGTCTCCTCAAAGTTTTTCGCAGTGTTGATGATGAAAAGTTGAGGGGGGGGGGTGTGGTTATACCCTGCTGCTGTTAAAAGTCAGATGGCTCATTGAACTGATTGTGGCGACTCCTCACACGATGAATTCATAACTCTGTCCACTCAACGTGAGACAGTTTGTCACGGACGCCGGGAGTTCTCTGCCGCTCCGGCTTCGTCAAGGTGACTCTGTTTAAATCACATCATGCTGAAGTTTGATGTTATTCAGGTTGTGTATGTTTGGTTCGAAGGCTTCTTGATCAGTGACACTGTATTTTTTTTTGCTAGAGTGAGAAGATTAACATGCTGAAACCAAGCCTGAAAATTGCTCTTGTTCGTGACTCTTGTTTTTAAATGGATTACACGAAAACACAGTTTGGAGCGGGGATGGACACAACATGCTGCCTCCCTTCTCTGACACCCACTGGGAGCGAGTTGATGTCCCTCCTCAGTAATCTGATACAGTGGCAGCGTAATTAAATAGCGGCGGCCCGAGGGTATGGAGAGAGGGATGGAGGCTGGGAGGAGGAACGAGGGAGAGGAGAAGAGACAGATAGAGTGTGGAGTGACGGAGCGAGAGAGACGAGGAGGGGGTCGGGAAATATCTCACACACGTCTGTGAAAAGCTTGACACCAACAGATTGAGGAAAAAGTGCGAAATTCATCTCTCCCTCAAACTCCCACTCGTGCACACGCACACACAAACACACTCGGAGTGCAAGGTTGAAACAGAGTAATTGCGTGAGCCCCCTGCCTGTCATATCTGGCATGTCAGACAGGTGGGTGCTGATTCTGTAGATATTCAATGTGCTGCTCTTTCCCCCATCTTTTATTCAGATTGTTTTTTGGCCCCTTCTGCCACCCTTACCCTCCCACCCACACCCTCCGATCAATATATTATTAGCAGTCATTATTGCCGCATGCATATTTATAGGGAGAGTGGATAACCGTGAAGAAAAGAGTGTGTGAGGCTGTTTTTAGTGGGAGTTTGAACGATTGGCTCGGCTCTGAGGTCAGCTGGCTTGTTATTAAGGGAAAATCTGACATTATTCTCCCTCTTTGTGTTTTTTCCCGTGCACGTGCACATGCGCAGGCGTGCCCCCCGCCCAGGATAGAGTGGTACAAGGACGCGGTGCCTCTCTCCAAACTGGCGAACCCCAGATACAAAGTCACGGCGGCGGCCGGGCTGACGGTGCGCAGGGTGCAGCCGGGGGACGGAGGAATCTTCCAGTGCTTCGCTCGCAGCGCTGCAGGAGAGACTCAGGCTCACACTCAGCTCCTGGTCTCCAGTGAGTTGGTCCCACACATCAATCAAACATCAATACACACCTAACAGCAGCACTGTTACTATAGAACCCTGCTAATATCTCCCTGTCTGGATCTCATCTCTCCTCCTTCTCTTTGTTTCTCATTTATCTGAGTTAACGCTTCGACTGAACTTGCTTTTCTTCTCCCTTGTTTGTCGGTGTCAGCTTCTTTATATGAGCTTATTCATGCTCTAATTCTTTTTAGGGATGCAACTACAAAGAATAATCAATGCATTTCATTATCAGTTTCCAGGTGATTTTTTTCAATTATCCGGTTTGATCATTTGGTCTTTAGGGCGTCAGAACACACACATCATGGTTTCCTTAAGACCAAGGTACCAGAATATGCCGTTTCCCATCAAGCACAATACATTCTTGGCATCTCGCTTTTAAACCAAATCAAACTGTGAATGAATTATCCAAGTATGATGTGATTACTTTAAATTAATCGTCAAATCAGTTTTATTGTTCTTATTAGAACATTTCATTTATCTACTAAAGTATCTGGAAACCTAGAAACAGAGATTTGCTGCTGACAGGAATGAGAGGCTGCAGGTCAAAGAGTCAGAAGCAATTTAATCAGAAAATCAAACACCTACTAGACTGTTTGTTTTAGAAAGTGAGTTTTTCTGGGCAGCATGAAACTCAGACGTTGCTTTTTTTCCACATTTTAAAAAACAGTTCAAAGTTCTGACTTGACTTGATAGTTTTCTTCAAGTTCCAGCTGCTAAATTAAAGTTATATTTGTCTCTTTGGTCACATTGTGTTTAGTGAGAGTTTGATTATAATTAAAAAGTCTCCACGGAGCTTTCCCACCTCCACCTTCCACATTAATGCACAAACATGTTCTATCACTTAATGAATAAAACCTCCATCGATCACAGAGGACACGTTCTCCATTCTTCTGTCTTCTCCCTCATAATCAGCTTCTTCTCTTTTTCCTCACCCGCCTCTTCTTCTCCTCTCATGCTCTCACTTTTTTTACATTTCAGGCGTGGCCCCCACATTTACTTCCCCCCCTACCGACCAAACGGTAACCGATGGCAACACGGCGTTGTTCACCTGCCAGGCGAGCGGCGCTCCGAAACCCGCCATCACCTGGAGGAAAGGTAACCGACAGCAGCCGCTCCGTGTTACACGCCGTGCACACTGATAAACATACTGTGATTGTAATTAAAAACACGCCTAATGTCTTAATTACTTTCCTCCACCTCAAGGCTCTTTTTTATAACTCCCTCCCTCTCTCTCTCTCTCTCTGTAGGATTGCAGGTCCTCGCCAGCGGCTCGGTGCAGGTTCCCAGGTTCACGCAGCTGCAGTCGGGGGGTTTGCAGATCCAGCCGGTCAGCTTCCAGGACTCGGGAGAATACACCTGCACCGCCTCCAACTCGGAGGGCAGCATCAACCACACGGCGGCGCTCACCGTGTGGCGTAAGACTCGCAAAGAAATACACTAAACTGCTCGATATACATTTACTAAACAGACTAGAACAGAAGTCGTGGAAACAGTAATTTATCAGAAGCTGTCCAATCGCATTAGCCGAGGCTAGTGAGCCGCCGTGGGATTGGTTATTGATGTAGTGGACCAGTGCAATGGTGAAATAATCATCTGATTGGTCGAGTGAAGGGATGATTGATAAACTTATGGTAAACTTATTGATTGCCTTGTGTATGTATATACATCCTGACAGCTTCAGATGAAAGACTGTGGAATTAGTCCGGAGCTGCATATATTTAAATGAGCACATATTGAATTAGTTAAAACCAGAGGAGAATATCAAACTAATTATATTTCAAACTCTTTAATTCCTCCCACCTCTTCTTTCCTTTATCTCTGATTTGAACTCTTTCTCTTTTGTCTTTTTTCAGGACGCACAATCATTTCTGTGCCTCCGACAGACAAGCGTGTCATCAAGGGAACCACTGCTGTCCTGGACTGTAATGCCACATATGACCCCCCGAGTCAATATCAGGTCACTTTTTATATCTTTATTACATGCGACCTTATCTGATGAACACCTGATTCTATATGTTTCATGTGCAGTGGATGCATTCAGTATAAAGTATTCGTTTACTTCCCTTGTCGCAGCTTCAAGTGGGATCGTGGAGGTACACCAGTCCCTCCGACCAGTGGCGCCCGTGTTGCTGTGCGCCAGGGCTCTCTGACAATTGGCCAGACGTGGTCAGGTGACATCGGGGACTACACCTGCACTGTGACATCACAGGCCGGCAACGATTCTCACTCTGCGCGTCTCGAAGTCATGTGAGTACAAAGATTCCTGTAAGACGCAGGGAACTAAGTGTCCATTGTCTTTTCTGCCTGAGAAGCGTTACACGGTCGATGGTTTCCACTCTTTATGCTAAGATCAGCTAACCACTGATCTCATCTAACTCGTATTCTGCTTCTGCTTCTATACATAATCCTGTGCTTTACATTTTCATCAGTATTTATGACATAGAGTCAAATACAGAGCAGGCTTTCATCCAAAAGTACAGATGGTGATATTATTCTTTCATTTTGATTGGACACAAAAATCACTTTGACTTTTTGCACAGCAATCAAGAAGCAAATCAACCAATCCCCAGCGAGCGATCCGAGTGATTGAAATCACAGATATGATTGGCAGCGAGGACTCGATGGGGTCGAGCGTTAAAATTGAAAAAAAAGTGATTGACTCTGCAGAACGAAATTTAGGAAAAAGCTGCAGACAGGTAATTTGGCACATTGCATTGCAAGTATTATTTCACTGCAGCCTAATGAAAAAAAAATCCAATAATAACCACATTCTATCAGAGAGCAGATGCTCTCTCGCCCTCAAAGATATGTCAATGCAATTAAAACTACAAAGTGTGGGAATGTGGCGAGTGAGTTGTTATTAGACTTGGTGTAAGGTCATATCTGAGATCAGGTGTCGTGTGCACGCAGCCCGCTCCCTGCTCCGTGGAACCAGAGCTGGGTTCCATCCTTAAAGTGTGAAACTTCTCAGACGTCACACAGCCTCGTCACAGCCGCTGTGAGAGGAGTGTCAGGTGGTGGCATTTGTCAATAAATGTGCACTCGTACAATATACTTATAAAAAGGCACCTATGATATATTAATGCAGTTGCAGGCTGCGTGAGAGAGAGAACATGAGTCCAAATCCTCATGAATTATAGAAAGAGAAGAGGTTGCATGTGTCAAACTCTGAGGGAGGGAGCGGATCTCTGATTAGGGCCGTGCAAAAAATATGTGGGGGAAAGAAGGGCTTTCTGTACGACTGTGTGTGTGTCTGTATGTGTGTGTGTGTGTGTGTGTGTATGTGATTGCGTGTGACTGACATTCTCGTTAGCTCAGTATCAACGGGTCACAAAGGGTAACAGACGCTGGCCTCTGAGGAGACAGACTAATTACCAGCAGGTTATTGGTTCAGCTCCCACAAGACCCACCCATGTGTTTGTGAGTGAGTGTGTCTGAGTGTGTGTTGTGTGTGCGCGTGTGTCTGCGTGAAGGTATCGGCTCTAACGTTCTCTAAGCTCATCTATTAATTAATACAATCATGTCAGCTCGGCGAAGAAAACATCATTCTCATTTCCCCTCGCTCTCTCTCTCTCTCGCTCCTCTCTCTCTCTCTCTCTCTCTCTCTCTCTCTCTCTCTCCTCTCTCTCTCCTCTCTCTCTCTCTCTCTCTCCCTCTCTGCCTCACTCACTGCCGAACCTTCTAACATTATGTCTTTCTATTCATTCCCATATATCTCTCTCTCTCTCTCTCTCTCTCTCTCTCTCCTCTCTCCTCTCTCTCTCTCTCTCTCTCTCTCTCTGTTTTTCTCATTTTCTGACATGTTACACACATGAATATTAAAATGGCCGGAACAAAAAACAAGTGTTGACGCATTTGAACTGCATCCTCTCCTGATGAAACTTGAGGCTGCGGTCTGTCAAGAGGAGACCCCTCGGATTGGATATTCACACATCATTGATTATAATAATTAATAAGTAATAATTGATGAGCTTATGAATATGAGATGCAGCCAGTATGGGCTCAAGGGACCTGGTTTTTCATCATGATTTCAGTGTAAATATATTTATATTGATCTTTTATGTGCAGTGTTAATATCCTCACTCTTATTATTACCTTCACACGGAGAGACCCTGATATCTGCTTTCCCGTCCCTCTCCTCCTTCAGGCCAACTGTTTTTTTAAACACAGTTATGAGCCACTAAATTCAGTATAATCAAACGTCTGGACACTCTGTATTGCTTTCATGAATATATCTGTGTTGCTGTCTTTGTTATGAACATGGCAGCGATGCACAAGCGTTCACAGGGGGACGGCCAAGTGTCTGGAGGATTTGGTTTTAATAGATGTTGTAAGATATGTGCAGCAAACCTACAGGGGTGAAATATCAGCATAAAAAATATGCAAACCACAGATATATATATAAAAGGTATTCATCCACTGGAACTGGTCCCGGACTGTCGGTGCCAACATTATTCCACCAGACACATCTAATAGAAAAGCAAAACACAGGTAACAAATATCTGTCTGATGAGAAGTGTTGGCACATTTTCACAGACTTGTTTATAGTTTATATTAGTTTCACACATTGGAAAATATGGTGATTTGCTTACGTGTGGAGAGTTGGATGAGAAATTGTTACTTCTTTACTTCGGCAGCGTAAATATAAAAATCAAGAGCTGAAACTAGTTTGACGAAAATACTGGAATCAGGTCTGGTTTGGTGTAAAGGTAAAAAAAAACATCTGCTTGGCTGCACCTGGAAAACTCGACTTTTGATTTAATCTGTACAAAAACCAGTTTACATCCAGTGTGAAAATGACTAGTTGTGGTTTTACTGGGAGTTGTGCGCTCAAACTGTTCTTTCTGCTTTCTCCCCTGGTTGCAACCAAGTAATAGCCGTATAGGTTTTAAATTTTTCAAAGAATCTCATTGTTGTTGTTTTGTGTTGGCTCTTCTCAGCGAGCTGCCTCACTCCCCCCGCTCCCTGACGGCCCGGCTCAACGACTCCGACTCCCGCTCCGTCCACCTGTCCTGGCTCCGCCCCTTCGATGGAAACTCCCCTCTTCTGTATTACCTGCTGGAGCTATCGGAGAACAGTATGTATCTGTGTGTGTCTGTGTGTGTCTGTGTGTGTGTGAGTGTGTTCATTCGTATAGTCCCTGAGCGGCAAAGCGACAAACAGCTGTACACTTGCTGTCTACCAGGCACTGACACACACTCATTTACAAGAGGCAGACATATGGAGAATGGTGTTGCTGTGTAAATGTTCATCCTGGTTCCCTATAAATAAACTCTTATTTTCCCTCCCTCCATCCCTCCATCCCTCCCTCCCTCGTTACGCCTCCCACCTCTCTTTCTGTCTCTCACTCTCTCCACGCCAGATGTTTTAACAGCAGGCTGGCTCTCTGTCAAAAGAGAAGGAGAGGTGGGGGAGAGAAAGATGAGAGCGGCACCGAGGAGGGTGGAGAGACAGGAGGGAGACGGCTGCAGAGCCACTCTCTCTCCGGCTGTAAACCAAAGGGACGAGTGGGTTCGGTCGAAAACATGACGTGCACGGCCGAGCACCTGGCTCGTGACTGAGGGACGGGGGGGAAACGATGAGGCATTATGGTTTAGACACATTGAATAATCTCCCGGCTCTGATTGTGAAGGGGAATCGTGCTGGATGTGAGAGTTAATCTGGAGATGGATGATGTTCGAGGTGGAGGTATTCATTCTCAATACCGGAGGCGTCAGGGAGCCCGGGCTGATGATCCGTACAGAGAGTTAACAAGGGAACAGGTGTATCGCCATCAAATCTGCCCTGACAAAGCAAAAAGGAGGATTGTAGTGGCCACGTACCATTAGTCTTCATGTGGGGCTGCTCTAATGGGACAAATATCTCTAAACCTCGTTGTTGTGTCTCCAGGAGAGTCTGAGTGTCCCCTCACTGCAGAGACATTATGGATCTGGCTTCCTGACTCAACCTTGGATGCTACAAATACCACCACAGAGAGAAGTGTCTCCTTTCTGACCCCAAAACAAATAACAGAATGTATTCCAAGTGAAAGAAGAACAAAAACTAAATCAACAAAATAAACCTAAACCATAGAATTTCCATAACCCTGATAACGTTTAGAGGGAAAGCATGAATATGACTTCAAGTCCTCTTGCTGTCGCCATTTCAACTGCTGCTCTTCAGATGGTACATTCCAAAACAATGATAAAAATATAATAATTGTATGAACGAGAGAGAGAGAGAGAGAGAGAGAGAGAGAGAGAGATGAGAGAGAGAGAGAGAGAGAGAGAGAGAGAGAAAATGCAACTAAGGACCAAAACAGGGACGATGAAGAGAGAGATATGGGAAAGCTGAGAGTTTAAATGTCGATTTCTGTGAAGACTGAACCAAGGCATTGAATTCTATTTACTACCTATTGCGTGTGTGTGTGTGTGTGAGGTTGTGTTATATATATTAGATGTGTTGTGTATTTTCATGTCGGACAGTCCCTCTCTCTTATTCTGACATGTAGCTGCTGCAGTGGTACTAGTGTAACTGTCTGTGGTGTCTTCAGAAGAAAGATAAGTTGGTACCCAGCTGGCACGGACACACACACCAGCTTCCTTATTAATCCCCTTCTTCCATCTAAACTTCCCTCCATCCTTCCTCTCCTCTTTTTATCTGTTCCTCGCCCTCTTTTACTTTTGATTCATGGGTCCTGAGTGTCTCTGTTTGTCCTGAACTCCGCCAGATATTATCAGCTCTCTAATCTTTTGTCCCCCTCCGTCTAGACTCGCCGTGGAAGGTGTACCTATCAGAGGTCGAGCCCGCCGTGTCCCAGGTGTCGGTGGGCGGGCTCACGCCTGCCAGGACCTATCAGTTCAGACTCTGCGCTGTCAATCAAGTGGGCAGGGGTCAGTACAGCGCGGAGACACAACGGTAAGAGAGTAACACTGACTCACTATCACCGATACTTTAGTTCTCGTGATGCCACACTCCCGCACTCACTAACTCACTGATGTTTTCCACAGAAAGCATGAAACCCGTTCTTTATGTAGAACCTGCTGTGATTTGTGTGAAATGGAGTTTTTTATTTGCCCTGTTCCATCTCTGTGTAATGGACTCGGTCACACTGCCTCACGCAAACTGGGAATGAATAAACAGAAACCTTTCTACAGTCAAAAGCCGCAGTGTATGCACCCACGCACACTCTAATTTGTGTGTCTAAGTAATGTCAGTGTGTGTCTCTCTGTGTGTGTGTGTGTAGGTTATCATGTGGATGAATAGGAATATGGGATTCAGAATGGGGATGAAACATGGAGGGATTCTAACAAGGCGAGGATGAAGGGAGCAGTCGTTTTTGTTTAGAATCCATTTCCTTTGCAATGAGCAATTTATATTCATCACATCCATGCTGTACATGTCTACACTGTGTGTGTGTGTGTGTCAGTGTGTGTGTGTGTTCCATTGCACATCCTGAAGTAAGCAGCAAAAATGATGAAATTAATGGTTCCGCGTGTGTAAAAAAAAAGACATCGTTGGCCTGAAAAGTAGATAAATTGCCGTGCAGATGTTTTTGTGTGTGTGTGTGTGTTTGTGCACAGTGAGTTTTCATGTTTATCCCAAGAGAAAAAACCCTGATGTGGATAATGATGATGCCGTAGCATTGATGGAACTGCAGTGACAGAGGGTTTAGTGGAGGTGTGGCGAGACTACACCCGCACCAAATCTCCGTCACTTGCACAATGCAACAGATGTGACGATGCACACACACACACACACACACACACACACACACACACACGAAGAGACTGACCAGAGGCAGATGCCAGTTGCATTTCAACCAAGTAAACTCTCAGCACATCAACGGGAGCTGAAGACACGTTCACACGCCTCAGATCGCTCTCTCTCACTTTCCTTCCCCCCCCCAGCGTGTAGTTCTTTCCTCTCTAGCTTCTCATACTCTGAATCTTTCCCCCTCTTTGTTCTCCTTTTATCCAAAGAATGTTCTGAATGCTTCTTGTTTGAAGCCATTGCTCTCCTCCTGCATGCACCAGGGTTTTGTTTGTGTCCAACAGCCGGGGTCTATAGTCCAAGGTTTTGGTTGTCCGGGGGCCCTGGAGAGTAGATTGGATTGATCCCCTTCAAACGAATGACTGGCAGGAGGACAAGTCATCAGTGGTCGGCGTGTCACACCAGATGGACACCTCTCTACTTCAGTGTTTGTTTTCATACATAACCACGTGCACTCTGCCTCTCATCTGCTGGACGTCTGCCTGGACGCGACTCGCACACCATTAGTCTCCGAGGCCGCACTTGAAAACACAGGGAGGAGAGCGAGAGGCGGGGGGGGGGAACGTCCTGCTGGAGCTCGGCTGCCAAATGAGAAGGATGACAAACGACAGTAATGTGGACAGAGGGAGGGAACAGAGGAGAGAGAGAAGGAGCGGTTTTGTAATATTGATGACAAGAAGTCCTTATTAAAGTTTGAACGTCCAGCTGCTTCTGCACGCTCCCATTTTGTTCTTCTCCTGATGAGGATCTTTAACACGACAACATTCATTTATACTTTAAACTCTTTTGACGTTTCCCCCCCGGTCCGTATGTCTTTCTATTGGTTTGTTAGTACTGGATGGATTAACATGATATTTGGTGGAAGGATACGGTTTAGCACAGGGAAGAAGTCTTTTGATTTAGCTGTGGATCCAGAAATGTATTTGAATGTTATTTATCAATGTGGCATTCTCAGCATCTTTCTGGATTTCTGGAAAATGGAATTCAGGGCTCTTGATGAAAACAGCTGATACTCATCCTAATACAAATCTGGATCTAGTGAATTAAAGTGTGGTTTCATAAGGGCTCTACACTCAGAGCTTCTCACCCTGCGTGTCTGTTCTCACCTCCTCTCGTACAAGTGAGTCCACACCACGCACCATGCAGCCAGGAAATGGGGTCACGAGAGACGATCATCCAGTGAGAGCATGTGAATGATTGTGATCAGAGCTGGAAAAACATTACTTCTTAATGCAGAAACTCTTTCTATGAATCCAATTACACCATCTGGACTGTCACCCATACGGGGATTTACTCATGCAGAGCGTGCACTCACACCATTACCGTCTGTACAGAGGAAGCATTAACACATAAGACAGATTATGCAGAAAAGCGTGGAACTTCCAGGCATCATCGCAACTTTAAACCATCCGTCTCCCTTCTCTTTTCTTTATATATATATATATTTTTTTTTCATTCCAGCTGTTCAGTCAGCACCAGAACACATTAGAACTTCTCTCCTCGGGGTATTCTACTGTCAAAGCGTAGAAACATACACAAGCCTAACGTGCATGTGGATGTTTTGAATGCTTCGGGGGCTTCACAGATTTATCACTTGCGAAGGGATTGGCTCTGTTGCTTCCCCAACATCTTATCTGTGAATCTGAGGTTCATTGTTGCTCCAGAGGTTCTTTTAATGTGGCGAGTGATTACTTTGGTTTATGATGTAGAGCGGATGATTACAGAGAGAACAGCTCTGCCAGAGGAGAAGCTCATTATTAGTAAAAAATTACATGTTGTCTTTGGACATTTTGAACAGGAGGAAATACGCTGCAGCCTCCTCCTACATGTACCTGGCTGGATCCCACTGACACCGGCAATATAAGGAGGACGTACACTTGCACATAAATATAAGCCTGAGTCATCTCATTACTGTGTGTTTATATAGGTCTGATGTTTACTGTTTGGAGGGGGTGCAGAGGAACAGCAGTAAACACTCACTGTGCAGTACTGGGAACATTTTTAGATGTGAGCTGGAAACACAAACAACAAACACTATACATTCTATATATGAGTCAAAATAAAACAGGAATAAGGTAAATTCAGTACTTTAACTTGAGCTTTACATAATGATGCAGCATCGCATAGAATTAGAAGTTTTTGGAGGTCAATAGATTTAGATATTGTTTGTGCCTAAGCAGGTGCAGTCTCTGAAAAGTCCCTTACTAATAACACAAACTATAAATATGACAACAAATACAGTTTTCAAACTATATTCAGTGACGTGTGGCTTTACTCAAAGCTATAGAGTAAACAAGCAAAGAGTTAAATGTGCACGTTACTGAATCAGGAGTTGTGCGACTCTTAAACTAACCCGAGCCCCTATAATTGGCCCCTCTGTGTAAACTGTGTCCCTTTATGGGCCCCTCATCTAGAAAGATCCTGGATCCACCGCTGACTACAAGAGAGATGCACTTACTAATTTGCTAAATTTAATGAAATCAAGAAGGTAATCCCAGGGGCTGATAGCAGAGCACGAGCTCTACAGAGATTCCAGTGAGAGAATATTTTGCAGATCATAAATTCAAATTAACTTGATTAAATTAAAATGATTTTAGCACAACGGATCTCCTCAGTTCCTCCTGTTCATGAATATCTGTACCAAATATGATATGGTTGTGTATCTGGTAGCGGTAGAGAGGATTCACAGGAGATCAGAACTCATGAACTCACAGTGGCACTAGAGGAAAAGTCGAGGGATCCCCATCCTGTTCAAGAATTCATACCAATTCATAATTTGAATAGCTCACCACAGTCTATGAGGCCACAACATGAATCCTGTTTATCACCAGCAGCACCGAGGATCAGCGACTGTAGCCGGCACTTTGTCCATCGACCGCTCATTGTTTGAGAAAAGCTCTAATCGGCCTCAAATTAGCCCGAACCCGATAAACGGATGGACCTCTTGTCTAGATGCAGGTCATTAGTGTTTCCCCTGCACCACAGACACAATCATGTACAGACAGGGAACAGACAGGAGCAGGTACAGCTCCGATTGTATATTTTCTTTGTTTGTTGTAAACGTGTGACAGTAAATCAACATCGGGAGACGAGGTACATTGAATACAGTTTAAAAAAAAATCATTACGTTATTACAGTCGGCTTTCTTATCTTATGTTCTACGTGCAGAATGCGTTTTTCTTTTAAACCACCTCCAACGATAATGACTCAGTAGCTGCATGGACATTTGAATTGTTTTTGAAGCTGGTACTTGGACGTGTATGAATGTTGTTTTTTATTTAAGTTAGAAGCATAAAGGTGGTGTACAGTAGTGGATCTGAGCCTCAGCTGGTTTCTGAGTCACTGGGAGAGGATCCACTGTGTTTAATTTCCCCGACAGAGTCTCTTTAGTGTGTCAGCCTCCTCCATTAGAGCAGCTTTTAACCTCCTGGCGCAACAGCACAACATTTAAAGGAGAACCGACTAAAAGTGTCAGGCGAGAAGAAAATAAGGTCATTTATCCAGTTGGTCGTAACCGGTCACATCACATCTGCTTTTTTTTTATATTTCTATTACCCTCCATTCACGTTGCTCTATTTCTCATTCCTGTTTGAATAGAGGCCGACTTAACGTCTCGGTAACACCGTTAAATTTAAAGAGTCGTGTGTGCGTGGATTTGGTGAGAAAGCCACGGGCACTGGACTGGGATCCAGGACTAAGATGGAAAGTTTTTCTAATTCCCACAGCAGAGATACTCACAAACTCCCACTACCACCATCCAACACACACACACACACAGACACACACATTCACTCAGACTCGAAAACATGTGGATCCCCAGCCTTCCTCCCGCTCTTAATAACGGGGGACAGAGAAAGTGTGTCAAGCAGCGATCAGCCGGTGTCGTTGTGTAGTGTTCGCTTGACGTACGGGCGTCGGTGTGCATATCTACGGATGTGAAGTGGAGTGTGTAGGTGTGTTGGTGTTTTTATACATGTGTGTGTAATCTCCAGTGTGCAGTGCGATGTCCTCACACTGAACCGACTGTATGAAATATTCACTCGTAAATGGCGGGAGGGAATTAAAGCGATTCACGAGGAGTTTCTGCAAATCCAGCAGAAGTGTGTTAATGTGTGTCGGTGTGTGTTTCATCTGCAGTCACACAGTGAAATAGCCGCATCTGTTCGGTACTGTATGGGGGTTTGTGGGTGTTTGTGCGGCGTGAGTTTGTGTATGTGCATTAATGTGTGTCATCAATTTCGGTCAAAAGCAGTGGTATAGTTGAGGATTATATATATACCCCATTTCCAGACGGCTACACTAATGCCCATCTCATTCACACAAGGCCCATTAGCCCGTGTGTGTGTGTGTGTGTGTGTGTGTGTGTGTGTGGGTGTAGATGTCTGCGCCTGCAGCACCTGGTGCCGTCTGACAGTGCCTAACCTAATGGAAGTAAAGCACAGCTGTAAAACCACTGGCCTGTGCCGTATATCCGCCTGCACAAGGCTCCAGCTAACAGCCTTCACAGCCCCACTCTCACACAAACACACACATATAGATGTGCACACACACAAACACGGGGGGAGCCCAAACCACAGCTAATGGCTCAATAGCTTATGGAGAATCATTCGGGGAGAGATGGAGGGGGGGGGGTTGGCGAGAGAGGGTAATGTAAATCTGCAGGCGTAATCCGTGGAAGGGAAAAGACCATCGGATGAAGCAGTGTGTCTTAAGCGGGAGAAATTTGTTTGGTGTGTTTATGTGTGTTGTGTGTCTGTGTGTGTGTGTGTGTGTGTGTGTGTGTGTGTTAGCACATATGGCTCTGATTACATTAGCTGAGCTGCTTACAGTAAAGCCAGAAGCTGACCAAGTCGGCCCGTGTGGTTTATCAACCATGAGAGGGGCTGGGAGCTTTAATCACGGGTGGGGTGGGGGGGTTGCGGGGGTTATGGGCGTGTAGATATAGAGCAGAGCATGAGGGAGGGAGATGAGTAAAAGATAGAAGGATGAAATAATTGAGGCCAAAGGACATGATGGATGAAAGGTGAAAGTTTGCAGATGGGGGAGAATAAAAACTTGAGGAGAAGTTCAAAGTGTCAAAAGAAAGATTGGGAAACTGATTCAGAGTGACAGAGGAGAGGAGGGGTGGGGGGGCAGTCAGAGAGAAAGAGGTAGGGATAACACAGGAACTGAAAAGACAAGCTCATCGCTAATAGTGATTTAACGTTCTGCTGCTGTCACATTGTGTAGCTGCTCTGCTGGGGCGGCTGTGGTCGGGTGGAGGCTGATGTAGAAACTAACCAGACGAGGATCAGTGGAGTAGAGATGAAACACAATTAGGAAAAAAATGTGTAGTTATTTGTTGTTCTCTGCCGATAGTGAATGAAACACCTCGTCTCACACCGAGTTCACGGACGTGTTTCACATGTTGTTGTTTTAAAACACCCAGTGTCAGCTCCATCATTCCCAGGAGAGATCCGCCGGCGCACTGGAAGTGATCCGTTCAACGGCTTGTTTGAAATAAATTAACAATAAAGCCAGAGATGGAAAAACATATGTTTTTAATGAAATTGCAAGATGCACCTGGAGGAGGAGGAGGAGGAGGAGGAGGAGGAGGAGGAGGAGGAGGAGGAGGGCAGAATTCATCAGAGCTGCTTCAAGCTGGGAAGTGACGCTCGGTAATAAGCTGCAGCTCGGCCCTGTGAGTCTCTCCTGTGATAAACATGATCATTTGTTCTTATATCGAGGTTCTTCCAACAATAAACAGTGGAAGACGTTAAAAAAAGAGGCAAAAGCGTCTCTAGTTTCTCATCAACTCGTAAAGTCTCTGCTCCAAAAGTTCTTTCAGGGATGGAATGTCCTCCTCGAGTCGTGTGGTCGTGACCCTTGAACTATTGACCACACTGCCCCCTGGTGATTCCCAGTGCTCCTGCTCCCTCCGTCCCAGTTTATGCATCAAACATTGAGCTTGAATGAGTCTTTAGGCGACTCACTGTTACTGTGCAAACTCTCCAGATAAGCGATAAGTCGGACAAACCCTTACACTTCCTCAGCATGACTGATAATCCTCATTACAACACACAGAGGGCCTGATCACAATGTGTCTCTCCGGTACTTATTTGCTCTTTCTCTCTCTCTCTCTCTGTGTGTGTGTGTGTGTGTGTGTGTGTTTCAGATTGATGCTCAGGGAGGAGGCTCCCAGCGCTCCACCGAAGAACATCGTGGCCAGTGGGCGCACCAACCAGTCCATCATGGTGCAGTGGCAGCCTCCACCGGAACCCCAGCTCAACGGAGTCCTCCGAGGATACGTGCTCAGGTACACACACTCACAGAAGTGCACACACAAGCATATTCGGCTTTATAGCAATGCCAGTGGGTGGTAGGTGTCCATTAATGTTTAGTAGAAAATGTCTCTGCAAAAGTATTTGATGGAGGCTTGGTGACCTCACCGGGCTAATAGGTAACTGCGAACCCATTAGCCAGCTGGGCGAGTGTGCTCCTGTCACAATAGGTCCTCCAGCTTTTTTATTTTGTCTGCATTGTGCGGTTTACCCCCTCCAGCGTTTTGTCCTCGGGACAGGACGTCATTTCATTTAGTAAAGAGTTATTGAAGATGGTAAATAAAGCCCTCTGAGCTAATGAGCCTGCTGATGGCCATTTAGCAGCTTGGTTATCACGCCTGTATTGTTGAGCAGTCTAGACTCTCACAGAGGAAGTTATATGAATGAAAATGGTGCCACACACCTAATAAGCTGAGACGGCTTTGTCCCTTTTTGGACACTGGGGCTCTTTGTTCCCTCAAAGGTCAGAACTCTCTAGACACTCAACCAATTTAAACTTCTCAAATGAATCTTCTAATTGCTCCGGTTCAAATGTAAAATGCTTCATTTTCCACATAATTCAGGTTTTTCAGGTGAAAAGGTGGGTTTAGCTTGTTTGACTCAGCAGCACTTCAGGCTTCAGACGCTCAGAAGTCAGTGTTAAGCTTTAATAACCTAACGACCCTGGTGTCAAACACAGAAGCTTCTGCTTTAGCTTTGTGTGTTCCTGTGACGAGGACCTCGGCATAACAGCGACCTTCTTTGTGTGTCTGTCACTCAGGAGAGCCGCTTGTGTGTTTAACACAGTCGTCCTCTACTTGTGCAAGAAACACTGGAGCTATTTAAATAATTTCAATATATCCATTTTAGTGACGATAACACAGTTTATTTGCAGTTCCAAAATTAAATGTTACCAAGAGTTAAAGAGCTGTGAATCCGTGTTATTTGTACCATATGCAGACGAGTTAAAAGCAAAAAACTAAAATTGTCAAAAATAATGTGTTTTGTCATCGTCAAAATGAAAAGAATCATTACACAGTTAAATCAAAACACACAGAAATATCCCTTCCTCATTGCCCCTCTCTGTCCGTTATCACACATTTAACCACACCCACACATTCACACACATTCAAACACAAGTGCACTTTACAGATGCTCTGGCTGCCCTTGGTCGCTGTCCTTCATTTTGATGTGTGCCTGCAGTGTCACACACTGTGTGTAATCAAACTGTCATCAGCCGCCTCGCACCAATTTGCATATAATTGCAGGAGAAGTTATCAGGTCTTTATCCTCATTCACTGGGTTATCTGCCTCCTCTTCACAAATCAGTCCGAAATAGAAATTCACACTCGTGCAGCTCGAGCGTCTCATTTGGGTTTCAGAGCACGGAGCTCCCGCCTCCTCCGGTGAAACCCTTCCAGTTCTCCTTTCTCCTTCTTCTATCAGCTCCCAGTTCCTCACGCCCTGTCCTCACTGGGAAAGGGGGAGTATCTTCTCCCACTCCCACTTCCTCAGGTGCAGAGAAGAGGAACTCCTCTACAGACATCTGCTGTTGTCAGCCTGTCCCGCCCTTTAGCTTTGTGTGTTTGTTTGTGTGTGTATGTGTCTGTATATAGTTTTCATTTGTGATAAAGCGCTGACTCAGGCAGGGCAACATTGGAATATTCTGTTACAGTAGATGGGCTCCATATTTAAACGCTGACACCATTCAGCTCCCTGGGATATGTGCGGTAGCAAAGTGGTTTACACCTCCTGCGTCTCGTCGGCTCATATTTCCTTTTAAGTAGACGTTTATATCTCATGCACGGTGGCGAAGGCTTTGAAGGTGCACTAATCTGAGATGTCTACCTGGCACTGAAGGCTTTTATTCTCCCGTGACTGTGATGTGATTCAAGTGACTTCACACCAACGGAGAATATCTCCAGACATAAAAGAAATAAGCAAAAGTTACGTTTTTGTTTATTCCAGAAAGTGTATTTATTTATACGTATATAATAGCAAAATAGTTCCAGGCTGGGTTGTGTTTCTGTGTGTGCATTTGGTTTTATTACATCCATGTCCACAGCGACTCCTGACAGATTTCTGGATTTATTATTCAGGATTTATTTAATAGTGTCGGGGATTGAACCAATAACCTTTACGGTCTGATCCACTGAGCAAACCTGAGCTACAGCCGCACTGTTTGTCATGTGTGCATTTATATATTCTGCTGTGGACTCTCTGACTTACAATTCACCTCCTATTTCTCCTGATCATCTCTGATATGTTTCCTGTGCCTTGGTGGGAATCCACCTGCGTTAGATTCAATCAGTTGCACATGATTTGAGAAGACGGGTCCATCAGTGTAAGGGCTCACAGCTGACAGTGCGTATCGGAGCAGAAACAGTCAAACGAAGAGCCCACGGAGCTCAGAGGTTGTGTTGAGGGTCTGATCCGGGCAGGCCGCCATTATCCTTAAATGGAAGAAATCTGGAAGAACCAGGACTCTGTGGCGCCCGGTCAAGCATCCAGGGAGAAGAGCCTCGGGGACAGAGGGGACCAGGAACCCACTGGTCCCTCTGGCCGAGCTCCAGAGATCCTCAGTGGAGATGGAACCATTTATTTATGCCTATTCCATAAAGCATCCTTCTTACTCTTGTCACTTGCTCGCCTATAAACCACTCTATTTACCAGTGTGCTTCTGTACCTGTGTGTGTTTGCAGGTACCGTCTGGCGGGGCTGCCGGGGGACTACCAGGAGAAGAACATCAGCAGCCCAGAGACCAACTACTGTCTGCTCAAAGATCTGATCATCTGGACTCAATACCAGATCCAGGTGGCCGCCTACACCGGAGCCGGCCTGGGTGTCTACAGCAGCCCTGTGTCTGAGTACACTCTGCAGGGGGGTAAGACAACCTGCACACACACAGACACACACACACACAACATTGTTTTCATGTCTTTTCATGTGATTAAGGATGGAAAGATGCATTTTGATGTAATTCTGAGGACGGTGACGTCTCTAAAAAACATGCCCAGTATTCAGAGACCTTTCTCCATCAGGGTCACAGGGTGCACTGATGACTCGGTAGGTCACTCTCCCCAGGTTTTCACTTTATTGGGTGGCGATGAAATGACTGAGGAGCTGCAATGAGGCGTCTCCACAAGCTGGCTGACTTCATTTCAGTGATAGGATGAGGAACCATGGGTAAACGCAGGTCAGACGAGCGTTAAAGTCAACACTGAAGGAATACCAGCTCCAGCCAGCTGGGACGAGAACCTATAGGCGTGACTTATAACATACTGGAGGGACATCTCAGGGGGAGAGAGTGTCTATGCGGCTCTATAAATATATAATATGATACATAATTGTGTAATAAACACTCGATTTTGGTAAATGTGGCCACGCAGAGGATCACACTCTCAACCCTCCGCACATAAATCAATGGAGTGGTGGTGAAAAGGGGAAGAATGTACGTGAGGACTGTAAAGGAAGGCGAGAGGAAGTGGTCATGGGTTTAAATCACCTTTAAAACACAGGCTCTTTTCGGCCTGACTTTTATTCCCACTGTAAATTATCATTATTACAGATGGGCCGAGCCCACCCACACACACACACACCACCACACCACCACACACACACACACACACACGTGTCCACATGTGCACATAAAACTCACAGTCATTATTACAAGAGGTCAGGACAGGTTTATGGACTCGGGAGAGGGAGTTAGGCTCATTAATTATTCTAATGTGGTTTAATGGGAGTGGCTGGGATAGATTGGACCTTTTCTCTCACCGTCTCTGAGAGTCTATGGTTGAACTGGGCATTAACATAACGTTTCTCTTTTCCCACTCACTCTCTCACGCTGCCTTCACGTGCACGAGATTCCCCCAGAGGACAGAGCTCAGTGTTTAATCTGCAGCTGGGAGCCGAGAGGGGTTAGGAGCCGGGTCCCAGGTGTACAGTCAGCGTGGCGGGAGGGCGGGGGGGGGAGCATCTTTAATATCAATTAATCTCCCCCGCTCAACCCTGGGTTCACTTCCCCCTCTTTGTCTCACTATCTCTCGACCTCCATTTGTCACCAGTCCTTGCACTGGTCTCCGCTCCCTCCTCTTCAGGCACGTGCACAGACATTTTGGGGGGCAGGTGCTCAAACCAAAAAAAAGGGCACCCATCGCCAAAACTATTTATGAAATTAAAAACAACAATAATAAATAAATAAAAAACACAGTAGGATATTTTCAACTTATATATTTGTTTATGTTAACGCCATCTGACAGAGTTGAAGCAGCATTACACTAATAATATACCACAATATACCTCACCAAACTGTCATGTAGCTCAACTTAAGACCTACCTTTCATTTCAATAATTAAGATTTTAAAATGAAACAAAACTAGTGAACTTGTCTAATTTGTAAACAGTAAAACTGCCTTTAAATTCTCTGTCTGTTTGTCTGTCTCTGCCTGTCTCTGTCTGTCTGTCTGTCTGTCTGTCTGTCTGTCTGTCTGCCTGTCTGTCTCTGTCTCTGTCTGTCTGTCTCTCTGTCTGTCGTCTGTCTCTCTGTCTGTCTCTGTCTCTCTGTCTGTCTCTCTCTCTCTCTCCTCGCTCTCTCTCTCGTCAGTAAACAGCTGAACAAGGCTTTATTTAAATCACGGATTTCGTGAGTTTTGTTAGATTTTTTTTTAGGAAACGTCGGACCAGTTGCAACGTAATGTTTTCAGCGCGCTAATGTTGTAGTTAATTTATCACCAAACAACGTCGGAGGATTGCACACACACCGTCATTACCTGTTTGTCTGATGCTGCGGTCAGAAGGCTGCAGCCGTTTGGCGCTCAGCTGCATGAGCACCAAGTGGAGGAGGAGGGGGAGGGAGGGGCGAAAATCTCAAAAGAACTCAAATAAATGCCCGTCAGATATCACGGACATTTGGGGGGAATTGATGACAGAGAGAGTAATTTTTATTCTTAAATATTGATGCATGAAGAAAAAATTGGGCTCCAGCAGAAGGGCACTTTTCTCATCCAGGGCAAAAGGGCCAGTGCTTGAGCACCACTAGGGGTCTATCTGTGCACGTGCCTGCTCCTCTTCCTCCTCTTCCTCCTCCTCCTCTCCCTGTTGTCTGGCCTCTCTGGCTCACATATAAAAATGCAAAGGGCACTCCCATCATGCAACAGTGCATTATCACACTGTGGCTTTCCAGCATCAGCATAATCCCTTTACAGTGTGATCACCATAACATGCGCCCACAAACATACACACATGAACAAACACATGCATACACACACACACACACACATTTCCCAGTCACACCCCTCTCTCCTCCTTCTGGCTTTAGTGCCATCGTGGATCAATTTTCTTTCACCAAGCAGCTGGAAGATAAAGATGTTTGTATAATGAAAATCAACATAGGAGACAGAGGTTCCGTTTTTAGAAAGGATGAAGCCAATGTCTCCAGTTTGTGAGAACCAGACACAACATGGTGGATTATATTTACCTGCCTCCAGACAAATAACTTACTATTCATAGGAAAAAATTGCTGCTATAGATAATATTTACTACAGCTTGTTTCTGCTAGACATTCACCATCATATTTCTGTAACGTTTTGTTGTTGAATCATTGAACCAAGATTAAAATTTCAACTCAAAAACCCAGAATCTATCCATCCATCCCTCTTTACTAAAGCTATAGTGCTTATCCATTTGAGGGACTCTAAAAGGTAAATTTTAGAGTCTCCAACACCAACCTACATGTCTCTGGACTGGAAATCAGGCAGACTTCAAACTGGGAACCTTCATGCTGGGAGGCGACCCACTGTGCCACCATGCTGCCTCAGAATGCCCCAGTTTATTACATATGTTTTGCATGTTTATTTTCCGACCAACACAGTTGACCTGACACACAAACTCACACAGCTCCTCGATACCATCTCATCATGCATCTCATTCACACACACACGCCATCAGGAGCAATTTGATGTTCCTGTGTCTTGCCCAAGGACACCCTGGCATGTGGGCCGTACACGCCCAGTATCGAACCACTCCTCCTCCTGAGCTGCAGCCACCATATAAAAGCGTAAACAATGAATTCTAGTCATGATGGTAGATTTATATAAATGTAAAATAAAGGGCTGCTCCACCAATTCAAGACATATTAAGCTCAGTTTTTCCCAAACAGAGATTTCCCTAGTGCACACTAGTGATGTCCATCTAATGGCTTCATTGAAAAGCAGAGGTGTGTATTTTTTTTAAAGAAAGCAATTAAAATACATTGAGTTCCTGATGAAAAACTACCTTCATGCATGACTCAGCTCTTTTTGGAGCATTTGGAAGACAAACAAGTTGAAACCAGGATTTTCTGCTCCACCTCCACTTTAGTTATGTCTAATGTTTTTTAAACACGTCTCTTGTGACCTCTCCAACTCAACAGGACAGCAATATAATAAATCGTTTCAAGTGCCCATTGTAAGTTAATTATTAATACAGATCGTTATGGTATTTTTTCAATCAATAAATCATGATGTGCCGTGCAGAGCTATCAATTGGGTAATAAAGGTTGACAGGGCTCCTTACTTACTAGGGAATATACTGTACGCACCGAACCAACCAATCAGCTGCGTGGATCTCACTTCCTGTGGCCACTGTCCTGAGGTCAGCGCCCGAGAGGCTCCATAGATTTAATGTGTCACCCTCGAGCCGCCACCATTGTTCAGAATCTGTCACCGATGGGTCACTATGCTAATCTCACTTAGTCGCTCCCGAGGTAATAATATGCAAAATACATAAATGCATAACACAATGGATGGGTTGAATTTTATTGAGAAATTAGGTCATTTAGCAGCAAGGAACAGAGGGCTGGGTTTGGCATTTAGCTTCTGCAAGCTTAGCAGAATGTTTTCTAATTAAAAAAATGAACCCGGTCTCAACAGGAAGTATTGAAATATGGTTCAGTAGCACAAGTTCACGAAGGAGAAGAAGCTGAACTCGGTTATAAAAAGCTGTTTATTTCTGCAGCTTCGGGCCTCAGGTTTGTTACCGTTCATGTTTTCCTTTTGTGTCTGAGAACTCTTCCTCTAACTACAACGTGTGTGTTTCTCTGTGTTTAGTTCCCACAGCCCCCCCCGCAGGAAGTGGAAGTTGTAGCTATCAACTCGACCACCATCCGCTTCACATGGAACCCTCCACCTCAGCAGTTTATCAATGGCATCAACCAGGGATACAAGGTAAGATGTTATGTGGAACCAAAACTAACCGGATTCAATGTAAACAGTTGATTAAAGACATGAATCCTGGTTTCTGGACTCTCATGTTTGAAAATGCCCTTAGTTGTTGATATATAGCCGGAACAATACAAAGATAAAATACCTAAAATAATGAAAACAATCTGTATTTTGTGTGTTTAGGTGTGTGGGAACATATTGTGGGGAAAACGTCTCTTTTGGCTCAAAGGTCACACACTGCTCTGCTCCTGTTTACCCACACACTTAGCCAAGTCGAGTGTGGTGAGGTAAAGAAAAGAGAGGATTAAATATGAAAGACGGTGTTAAGAAAACAGGAGCTGCGAGCAGGATAATGGGGGGAGCAGGGAGAAGGGCTGAATAGTGAGAGATTGATCCATATGTACTAGTTCTGCTTTTTGATTTATTCTTCACTTTGCGGTGCCAAACAAACCCAGAGGAACTGATTAACATGACAAAGAAAACACACCATATTCTGGCTGTGCGTCACTGCCTCTGTGTGTGTGTTTGTGTGTGTGTGTTTGTGTGTTTTAGAGAGCCGGAATGTTGGTGTCTTTGTTAGTTGATAAATACTATATGGTCTTATTTTCCATCTTTCTGATGTGGCTGTGTGATGTTGTGTGTCTGTGTTTGCCTGCGCTTCCACTTCACATCACTGGAGCCTTTCACATGTGGCTGTGTGTCGTGTTGGGTTGTGTTGTGCTGGTTAGAGGACAGAAGATAATGATATTAATTAAAAGAGGGACATGGAGCAAAGCCTCATTTCATTTCACACCCCCTCACACCACCACCACAGATCAGTGAATATATACAATACCCTTAATAACATGGCTGAAATCTGATTACCAGACTGAGAGCCAGTTCTGGTGAGTCTTCCATTTAAATGTCCTTGACACATAAGGCTGATTAACACCTGAGGTTTTAGAGACACGCACTTCGGTTATCATCTGTATCGCTTAGTTATAGTCTAATAATATAGCAATCGAGCTAAACAGATTCCATTCTGCTCAGATTCTCAAGGTTGACCTTCCATATAAAAGAGGTTGTGTGTACAGCAAAGATTCTCAAGCATCCAGGTTATGATATGTGCTCTATGAAGACATATGGACATCCTTGAGGGTCTTGAATCTGTCTCTGAACAGAGGAAGCCTCTCGGATGGAAGATGAAACCTCGTTAACTTCTGCACCTTCACTTAGAAATGGTTTAGAGTCAATTATGAAGCATGAACTTATACAGAAAACTTTATAGCACATTGTTGTCCCTTCTCTGGACCCAGTTCCTCTGAGGACAGCACCGTACCGCGTGTCCCTTCTCAGGATTTTTGGGAATCCATCGCGATCAGAACACGCACGTTTCTATAGCAACAGCAAAGCCAGTCTTCCCAGCTCCCTTTTAAACAGTGGACCAGCACCAGAAGCTCGAGGGTGCCACATCAGCACATTTTTTACTGCACCCAAAATACACTGTGCCCGATAATAAATTACAATAGAGAACCTTATTTTACAACGACTAACTGGGTGCAGTGCAGCAGCCTCTAGGCAGAAAAACAGCCAATCAACTGTCTCTGGGTATCAACGGCCTTTCTCCTAATAACACTACCTGAGTGTGTTGGTGGTTTGATTGGTTCCTACTGCAGGATGTAGTGTTGATATAAACCCAAGAGACACTTTTAGATTCTGTTAATAGCAGCAGGTAACTCAATGGTCTGCAAAAGCAAGTACATACTTTACTAGAAATACTTGGAAATATTTCACAAATGCTGTAAACTTTCTGCTTTAAAAGTTTTGGCTCGTGAAATGCTAAAAAAAAAGTGGCTGCACTCATAAAGCTTCCGTCCACAGAGCTGCTGCTCGCTGGTTGTTATTCACACTCTTCTGTTGTGTGTGAAAAATCTCAGGAAATCATCAGTTATAGAAGAAGCTCGTCTGACACTGACATTAACTCCACAGTCAGCTGATGATTGATGTGAACATTAAGAGAAGCTGCTGACATGTCTCTGCCACACGGTTGGCTGATCGGATACTTTCACTTAACAAGGCGGGTCCTAATAATGTATAATGTTAAAATCTACAAATCAAGCAGGTGCAGTGGAAGGTGATTAAAAACACAATCTAGACAGAACGCGTCAGTACTGTGTTCTGTTTCTGTTTTGGCACAAACTAAATATACTCGTCTAACTACTTTCAAATGCTGAAGTCCTTCTCCTCGTCCCCCTGGTAACATTTAATTCAGTCCTTGCTGTGTCTAGACTTCTCTAACCAGTGTGCAGGTAGACTGTGTGACCGGGTTTTTGGATTACTCGCTCTTTTCAGCCGTACTTCCCTAAGGTCGACCACAAGCCTGCTGGTGGTCGATGGGGTCTGTCCCTCCAAGCTCGGCCAGACGCTGTCCTATGGTTTCAGTTCTGAAGTTATTAGAAAGTGTCCTAGGTAATAGAACAAAGAGTCTGAGCTCTGGGTCACTGTTTCCAGAGTTCTGTCTTCTTTCCCCCGCATCAGCCGTTGTCTTGCTCCTCACGTGTCTCAGGTGTCTGTCTCCACTAAAAATGAAGTTAAACCCAAGTCCTGCAGGGTCTGTAGAGGGACGATGTGGAGACAATGTGGAGACAATCCCTTGATGTGAGTCCCACAATGTCTGACTTCAGTCGAGCTGCCCGTAGAAACGAACCAAATTACTGATCAACACAGTAGAAACTGAAACTGAGAGGACGTCTCTGAGAACGTTGAGACATACGGGTCAGTTTTTTGAATTTTAAACGAATTCTGATGTAAATAGAAGCTTTTCTCTTTTCACACCTACAGGCAAATGCAGCAATAACAAATATATGTTAATGCACGCCCACCAACAATATGTTATTAAAGAGACATTTTGAATTCAATTATCATATAAAGCCGGTCTGTAAACAGCCTGCATCTACACACCACGAACCCGTCGCTCTGCTTGATTCAGATGGAAAACTTGGCAGAAAGTTACTTAGCCGGTAATTTCTTCATGCTCTAAATATGTGCACTGTATTTAGAGTGGCCCCTGGCTCATATCTCTCATTATGAATATGTAAGTGTACGCTCTTCACTGTTTGTGTCTGTGGCCGAAGCAACAACGCAAATAAAACCCACTGTGGCTCGGAACACAAATCAATCAAGTCCCACATGAAGCTTTTAGTCGGACGGAGATCCTCAGGTAGTGTCAGGACTGATAATGGCCTGCTGGTAGAAATGTATGTTAAGTGGAACATCTATATGTAAATAAATCCTTAAATTTGAATATAGTGGGGATGCAGATATTTTAGTTTTTTTGTTATTTTTCCGGGGAATGAAACACGAATATTGTTCTTTAACTACTGTGTGAAAACCACTTGGTTTTAAACTTAAATGACAACAACACCCTTGTGTATCAGCCTAATTTGAAAAAAGCTTCACTTTGTTTCCAAACTCTTTCAGAAATAAGTTTTGTCTCATAAATGCAGCCGGAAAATAACAAGATTTGAATTCAGTAGCCTGGAGCTAATACCGACGAGTCAGATTCATGACTAAACTAATACAGGAAAACAACAAACAGATTAACTGGCATGAATATTTATTTGTAACCGAGATGTCAACAACGATAAATCTTTTTTCCTCTGGTGGATCTCAGCTGCTGGTCTGGCCCGAGCAGTCCCCGGAGGAGGTCCTGGTGGTGACCATCACGCCGGACTACCCGGGCGCACGCCACACGGGACTCGTCAGCGGCCTCAGGAAGTTCACCTGGTACTTCGGCGCCACCCTCTGCTTCACGACACCTGGAGACGGCCCCCGCAGCTCGCCCACCATGCTGCAGACACACGAGGACAGTGAGTACCCACACAAACACACACACACACACACACTCTCACACACACTTCAATTTGAATAATGCCAGAACATATCACTCTATCAGCCTCTCCTGTGAATAATAATGGAGATGTATTGACCTGTTTGGTTCAAAGCTGCTTACGCAACATCGACTCTCCAACACCAACCTCCCCTCCCACGGATACAACAGAATAGAGGCGGCTCCCAGTCGCAGAGTACACATGCACACAGTGGCATCGTCAAATGAACACAATAGCCTGTAGGCAGACAGACAAGCAATTATTACCAGCCAGCAATTATCTAGTGGGAGAGAGATATAAGAAGCCAAGTGCTCACACACGCATTAACACACGTCACATGCACACACACGCACACACACGCTACGCACACTCGCACATGTACACACAGCTGAGACCAGGTATTGATTGGGGGCTGGGTGTGTTGCAGGGTTAACGGCGGGTGTAATTCTTGCTTGATGATAGGTGTGTGTGTGTGTCAGTGTGTGTGTGTGTGTGTGTGTGTGTGTGTGTGTGTGTGTGTGTGTGTGACTCAGTCATTACACACTGTGGACCAGTGAGCTAGCAGGACACATTTTTTAGGTCCACTCTCACTCATTCTTTAAATCAAGCTGTAATTATGTCTCAAACTCCATAACTCTGTAATGTCTTTTACTTTGATCCACATTGGGCCCCGGCACACATCACATTTCATACTGCAGGTTGGAGTCTCATTCACAAACATTGTTTCTGCACAGTGTGAATCATGTGCAGCCTGAGGGAGGTTTTCAGGCCACATCCACACTTAACCTATTTGGTTTTTAAATATGTTTATGCCTCCTGTCCATTCTACTGTTCAAGCCCCTAAAGCTGAGGACAGAACCTTGGAAACAGTGTTTGACAAACCCAGGGCTGGGTTCTAATCTGGACTGACAGAGGCTGAGCCTGATTTGGAAATGATGATGCAGCCGCCTGCATCCTGATGATGACGGACCCGGGGCCTGATTGGGTCTCATCACCCGGTGCTCCACCACCAGCAGAGTTGATTAGGAAACACTTACATTCAGTAAGAAGTCCACCTCCTCATCGGGCCAAGGAAATAAATCCCACAGCTTCCTGTTTACACCTGCACATAAATGATCAGTGAAAGCACATGTGTGTGTGTTTGTAGCCTCAAACTACACTGAAGGAACAACTCTACTTAAATACAAAGGAAATGGTGTTTAAAGGACACTGTGAATAAACAAGCAGCAGGAGGGTACTGCATCACTGGAGGCTTACTGTTAGGAATAAACACAGGGTGTGAGCAAGTCCCTTTCACAGAGGTAGCTTTCCTCCAACAGTCTTCTAGGTATAAAATTCACTGAGTCTCATAAGGATCAGATACACAACTTAGTTTCTATGGGAAGTTGTCTAGAAACAAGAGTTGTCCTCCTATTCCCTGAAGAGAGACACTTGGACGATCTGTGGATATTGGACTTCGTAAACTCACGACCCCAAAGCCACCACACAGTCTGGCCTCTGAGCGTTTCCTCCGGGTGCAGGACTTCAAAGTTTAATGAGTTCCTGCAGGATTAAACCTACAACAGTAAAAACTTGTGACTTGTCCAGTCACACCAGTGCCTTTCCACTAGGCCACTAGGATCTGCCAGAGGTGGTGCCAGGCGTTTCCTCTGGACAGCACCCAAAGGAATAAAGTCAAAGACAGTTGTTAACTAAATAGCTCAGCTTGTTAGACCACTGCTTGGAAGTTCTAGACTTCTAGGCTCAGTGAATTTTGAAGCTCGACTCGAGGGCTCCAAACAAATGCAGCTCATGAGTTTCCAGATGTCTCCGAATGTCAGAGGACGGGTAAATCTTTCAGGTGGTGGGACCTCCCTGTGCTTCACCTGCATAAGGATGTACCACCATCAAACCTGAATCCGTCCAGCAGCCGCCCCGGCCCTTTGCTGCATGTCATCCCTGTACATGTCTTTCTCCACCGTCTCTGTCTAATAACACAAAGAATTCTCCCCACAAAAAAATGAAATATTGAGGTTCCGGGGTTCAGCCCTCAAGTAACTGATTGAATTTTGATGTCTGACTTCCAAGGAAAGACACAGAAGGTCTAAGAAACACATCTCAAAGAGTGTCTGACCAAATGGCTCCGGGTGTTTTGAACATCGCTCTGAAGTTTGGAGGTTGTGGGTTCAGTCATCGGTTAATTCCAACATCGAGATGAAAAGAGTGAAGAACTCTCAAAGATTCTGAACCCAGCTGTCTCTGACCAAATAACTCGGTGTGTTGGAGGAAAGCTCGGACGTCAGATCATGTTCAATTGTCTTTTTATCTGAAAAAGAAAAGGAATGAAAAAGCAGCTCTACAATTATATTATGAAAGAAAAAGGTTTAATAACTTTTCTTCTTTCATCAAAACGACAAAAAATAGTGATTCACTCTTGGTTGGCATCAGTCCACCATTGGTAAGGAAGGAGTTTGTGTGTGTGTGTGTGTCTGTGTGTGTGTGTGTGTGTGTGTGTTTGTGTGCAAGTGTTATTGAATGTCTCAGATGAATAGCTTAATGGCTGTGCAGGGAGAGGGGTTAGAGAGCCATGGATGAAATGGCAAACGACAGGCATGTGTGTGGTGGTCAATGCAGATGTGATTACGAGGTGGTGTGGGAGGTTCAGGGGCAGCGGGTAATGGGATGTGTGAGTACTGGGAGCATCGTCTTAAATCGGTAAAATAAAATGAAATATGACCTAAATAATACAACACTAATATCTGTTGATGTGTTCTTTCAGCACCTGGACCCGTTCGTCAGCTGAGCTTCACTGAAATCTTAGACACGTCCCTCAGAGTCAGCTGGGCGGAGCCTGAAGATAGGAACGGCATCGTTACTGGTAAGAGCCAAGTGGGGATCCACCGTGACATCACCCATCGGTTGGTGAGCTGAGATTTGGAGTCTGGAGTTTGATATATCGTCTGTTTTGACCATAAACTCTTGAGGAAACCATTTACTGATGTTTTAAATCCAGTGTGAGAAGAAGAGTCATTTTCTTATAGATGAGAAGAAACATGGCCCTGCTGGTCAATTGAGAGAATACAGGTTTCAGGCACATCCTCATTAGCTTTACTTTACGGACCCGGCGTCTGAATCCATTTTTATACACAGTCTATGGAACGTGTCCCAAAACTATAACTCACACTCTGGGTCGCAGGTAAAGATTTTTAAATAATATGTACGACGAAAATCTGGCTCTAAAATCCTAAATGACAAACCTTTAAGCGATTACCCCACATTCTGTATACGTGTATGTGTGAATGAGTGTGTGTCTGTGTGTGTTGACATGGCTGGATTAGGTCCAAACATTCATCAGGCACCTGCACAACAAGAGCAGAGTGTAACAGCACCGGGCAGCTGCACCTTTACAGTCGGCTTTCACACTTTGGGGAAATTGTTATTAAATCAAGGTCACCTTCCACATTTACTCCTTTCTCCTCAACCTGCTTTTCATCCAGCACCTGGTGAGCAAGGAGACAGATGTGGGACCGTTCACTCTCTCCAGGGCGTTACACACAAGTGGCAGCACGCGCACACACACACACACAAACACATACACACACGTTAGGAGGTGGTGGAGTGTGATGCATGACTGTGAAGATGCGAAGGGACAGACAGGGATTCGACTGTAGTTACCCCACCCGGCTACTCTCCCTCCTTCTTGGCTCTGTTCATCTCATTACGTGTGTGTGTGTGTGTGTGTGTGTGTGTGTCTGCTCGTGCATACATGCAGCTTTATTACCCTTACTACCTTTATTATGAACACCTTTATCAACCCAGCATGTGCTCTTCTCCCCCTCCGCAGGCTACGTGTTGTGGTGGGAGGTGTCTGACAAAGAGTCGAGTCGTGAGGAGCGCTCTCTCTCTAACTCCACCCTGCGGTACCAGCTGACCGGCCTCACCTCCACCACCGCGTACTCGCTCCAGGTGGCGGCGCTCACTGCGGCAGGGAGGGGCGTGGTCACGTCCTCCACCATCTCCACCGGAGTCCCACCAGGTACGATAGATACACACAAGTGGAGCTGACAGCGACAATAGAGGAAGGTTTTCTTCTTCTCATGTGTGTACATGTGTGTGTGTGTGTCCCAGAGTAAATAATGACTGATGAGCTCTTAGGATGTCATTGTCTTTCCTCAGGCTGATAAGTGGCTGTAACTGTGCGACAATGAATCATCACCCTCTACACACACACAGACACACACACACACACACACACACACACACACAAGAGTTAGTCATTTACATCATCTTAGACAGCGCTTTAGTGTGCAGTTTATTTGTGTATTGTGTGTGTGGTTTCCATGTGCACACTGGATGCATGATGAGTTTGTTTGACTGGACTAAGGCCAAGTTGCAATCATTATTAGTGTTGATTAACTGCGGAGACGGGGGGGGCTGCAGGAATGATGGGAGAGAGAGGGCAAGAGAGACAATCAAAGAACAAGAACTGAGGACGAGAGAACAGATAGAGAAATATAATGAGGGATGAGCAGGGAACACAGAAAATAAATGGAAGCTTTGAAGAAAGAGAAGGACCAAAGCCTGGACTGAGAGGAAGTGGAGGAGAATGGAGGGAAAGAAAGGAGGCTGCAGGATTTTTTTTGTCCTAACATTTTCTGATTATTAATTTATAAATAAAAGCGCACAAAAAGTGAGAGAAAGATGGAAACAGACACTTTTTAGATTCAGAGGGTTATTCATTAATTCATGAAAGCAAAAGACTGAAGGAAAGACAGAGGGCTGAAGATTAGAGAAAAGGAGTAAAGAACGAGAGAGAGCGAGAGAGAGAGAGAGAGAGAGAGATCCCCTGAGCATTAGATTCGTGTCTTGTTTATTTATTCATGTATTCATGGAGTTGAGAGAATTTTGTCATTCATCTGAGCAAGGCAGCTGATATCAACATTTCCACATTACAACCCTCACAAGTTGGCTGTATGCACTGACAGAGGAATGGAGGCTGATGGCTGTAATTTGTATTTTGTCGCACACATGTACTCGACTGGATCCAGAGAGGAAGTGTTATCTCGTTTCCTTACTAACTGGACCCGGTCGAGTTATATGGTCCCGATGAAAAACATCCCCCCCCCCGAGATGTTCTATAAAACCCGCCCGACGTCCCCCTCGGTGAACCGATGTGTTAGATTGTGTTACATGTGTTCTGCCATGTTACGCAAATGTGAGGGTTTGTGTTGCTGCAGCAGAGCTCGATGGATTACAGCGGATCACACCCGATGCACTCAAACCAAACACGGGGATATCAAACCCAAGCACCCTGAGGAGAAGTGGTTGAAAAGTGGCTCTGAAGAGACCGTTTAGATCTTTTGATTATGTACATTTCATTAACAGAAACAAGCCGTTTGTTAATTTGTTTTTTTGGACTTGACGGTTTAAAAAGAAACTTCAGAGTTTCCGTCTCCCGAGCCGTCGTCACACGTGGCCTCCGTCTGCCGGCTGAATATTCAGCTCTGATTGAAGAGTTCAAACTGAAACATGTTTACGTCCTCAGAGGAGGTTTATGTGATGTTGGTTTGTTTTGTTTTTTTTAAGCAAGATTATGCAAAAAAAACTACTGGATGGATTTCTACATAACTTGGTGGAAGGATGAGGGAGGAGTTTAGTGTGGATCTGGATTAGGGAGCAGATCCAGGAACTTCTTCTCATTTTCCTTGAAATTGTGTGTTTCTCTCCACATTTTTATCGATTTTCCAAAGACTCTTTCATGGATGTCGATGAAAAATGGAGACATATGCTCCACTGAGTGTTAAATATATATATATATATATGAGATTGTTCACATGATTCAGTTTTCTCTCAATTCAAGCCGAATTAATGGAAACTCGATTGTTGTGCTTTGGACTGTGCAGCACTTTCCAAGCTGTGGAAGACACTTACTGTCTAATTATTTTTAATTAATCCTCACAAAGAAATTTGTTTTTGTTTTAAGTTTGTAGATTTTTCTTGTAGATTCTTCAGTGGGGAGACAAACAAAGAGTCATTATGGTTTTGGACTGTAGTGATCGAATGAAAATAGTGATTGTTTTAGATTCAAGATTAATTGTATTGGTCCCAACAAACATGCACAGACCCACTACATGCAAATGGGGGAAGTTTGTCCTCTGCTTTGGACACAACACACACAAAGTGAACACACAGAGCAGTGGGCAGCCATGCACGGCACCCGGGAAGCAAATGTTTGGGGAGTAAGGTGCCTTGCTCAGGGGCACTTAGACAGTGGGGTAGGGAGATTCTTCTTGGACTTGAACAGATCCAGGTATGTTTTTTGTCACCCCTGTGGAGTTGAACCTGAGACCTTCCAGTCTGATGTCTGTTATTTTCTGCCACTAGTCCACAGACTCGAACATCTCATACACCTCCACCAAGGCCCAACAGTCCCTGTGAATCCAATCTGCACCAAATTACACACACTCATAAATATCAGTCCTCCAAATAAGCCTGATTTTTTCTTCCCATTAAGATTCATGAATTATTCCCGAGGGGAAACAAACACAGTGTTCCAGGAAGTTGTCGTTATTGTTACGTTATCCTTCTGACAACAAAGAACAACAACCTTCCCTCCTTGTCTGTGTTAGATTCTGTCCTCCCCTCCTCCTCCTCCTCCTCCTCCTCCTCCTCCTCCTCCTCCTCCTCCTCCTCCTCCTCCTCCTCCTCCTCCTCCTCCTCCTCTTCCTCTTCCTCTCCGACCGGCCGAGCTGCTCGTGCGTCCACGGCTGTTCAGCAGCATTACCCTGGTTCCCGTCACTCAGCATTCCCTCGGAGATAGAACAATGCTGGAATAATAATGGGTCAAACATAATTCATGAGCCCTGCTGCCTACTCAGACATTTATTGGCCTTAAATGGACTTTAGTGAACTGTGCATTTAATTCACCTCTCGCCTCCACTGGTGTGCAGATTTATCTCAGTGTATTGTATTGCCAAGCTCAGAAATATGAAATAAATTGAGAGAGAGAGGGAGAGGGAGAGAGAGAGAGAGAACATAGGAGCCGGAGCTTTACTAAAATTAACATCTTTTTTTTCTGTGTCCAATCAATTTTATTTTTCCTTTATAATAACCAAGCATGGACAAAAAGAAAAGGATTGGATTAGCTCACCCCGATTTACAATCTGTTTTATTCTGAATTCATTATTGGTGACCTGCATTTCCTCCTTTTCTCTTCTTTGTTATTATTGTTATTGTAAGTAAATGTTAAACCATGTAGCAGTTTGGTCCTTGTTTGTCAGATTTGTCATTTTATTCATAATTATCCATTCATGGAAAAATCTCTACAGTAAAAGTAAAGGTTTTTTGGGGGGGTCTTTATATAAATTCCTATTTTACCTGGTTCCTCTAACAGCAGCAACTGGAGGTGGTTCTTATTTTAGAGAAAGTGTAACCTACTATTGAAACATCAATAATGCAGTGCGGATTATTTCTCTTTTTATAAATAACATTATTGTGGGAGCAACAATCCCACAGATTTAAGACTGTAAATATTTTATACACCCGTAAAAAGGTATGATGGTGACCTGCCGCTGTATTGGCTGCACTGGCAACCTTCTCAAGGGATTTTCTTTCTTTTTCTTCTGGTTGTATCTTTGACTGAGGAAGTATTCTCTCTGTTTTCTATCTGCAGAACTTCCCGGAGCTCCGTCCAACTTAGTCATCTCCAACATCAGCCCCCGCACAGCAACTCTGAGGTTCCGCCCGGGTCCCGACGGGAAGACGGCGATATCCCGATGGATCGTAGAAGGACAGGTGAGTGTGTTAGAGCCCGATTAACATCCGGCTCCAGGGAGAGATCTGATCAGTGGTCAGTGGTCAGCGCTAAGATCAGATCTGAGTACAGCCGAATGTGACCTGAGACCCGGATGCATGTGCTGTATTGTTTTTCTAATGGGTAAAATCTTTAATAACAAAATAAAAACACACCTCATTGATTCATTTTCAGTCGCTCTTTACTCTATTCACTCTCTTTCTGTCTATCTCTCTCATGCCAACACACACAGAGACAAACACACACACACACACACACCAACACACAAACAGTGAAATCGATGTAACAACATTTTAATCTTCACAAGCACAAATGATGTATGTGATGATTTGCCTTTAGAGGTGGGGAAGTAGGATCCAATCACAAGTGATCGCAGGAGACACATTCAGGAAGCAGAAGAACTTTCCACCTTTTTGATTGAATGTCTCTGGATGGACGTGTGTGACCGGGGCCTTAGTGTCTCATCTCTCTCTCTCTCTCTTTCCCAGGTGGTGAAGGAGGACGGGACAGGGGACGCGTGGGGAGTCGTCCACCAGGAGGACAACCAGCCAGATGCAGACACGCTGGAGATTCCCAACCTCGCTCCGTTCACTCAGTACAGGTGAGCGGGCAAACACACACACGGGTCACCTGCACGAGAACACAGTCCGGTGATACAACCCCCACACACACACACAAACACACACACACACACACACACACACACCCGGGATAATCTGCAGCATTGCTCAACTCAGGTGAAGTTAGATAAATCACACAGAGAGACAGTTCCATCTGTGACTTTTCTGTTTGTCAGCACCTTCACTGCTGCTGCATGCAGATCCTTATTATCCCCCCCCCCATCTTAAATAGCTGAGAGGAAGGAGGGAAGGAGGAGAGAGGAAAGGCTATGAGAGAGCAGGGAGGGCAGCAGAGAGGAGGAGGAGGAGAGAGGAGAGAGGAGAGAGGAGTGTCTGTAATCCCTGCTCAAGGGCCATGGGGAGCCAGCAGTGTGTAAATGTGATCTATCCCCACTCTGAACAGCCCCCCCCCCATTCTCTCTCTCTATCTATATGTCTATCTCTCTGCCGTATATTTATCAGTCTATCCGTCTATCTCTGCCTCTTGCTCTTTGTATCTCCGTCTTCATCTGAAATGGGATTGCGGTACGTGTGTGTGTGTGTGTACACTTTGTGCACTCACAGGGATTATGTTGTCACAGGCGACACCACTGGGACATTAGATGAAGTGTGGCACTCGTGTGTGTGTGTGTGTGTGTGTGTGCCTTATCCCTCGCTCTAAGTTCCTCTTTACGCCCTGCTCTCTATCTCCCAACGCTGGGACCACGAGTCACAGATGAAGTATCTCTCTCTCTCGCTCGCCCGCTGCACGTATTTGTCACTCACACCCACACTGAAGCACTGAGGCATTTAGATCCAACACAAAGACACAATCGCTCCCTCGTGGCTGAACGTGTGTGTCTGTCAACAGGTTATGGTTCTTTTTATCTGACTGATATTTGGATTAATTCAATTCAACGATACATCAGTGGCTTTTTCCAGAAATCCCCCTGAGAAGAGTTTCACCTGAAGGATGTTCTGTAATATATAACACAGAGGATCTTACTAGAAATAAAAACAAATACAAAAAAATAGTCTTTCTCCACTATCAGTGTGACGTGTTGTTGTCTTGTTTACCTGTGTTATATTTTGAGTGCCTCTATTCCAGTGTGTTGTGTAACTCTACAGTACTTTTATGATCAGGATACTCCTCAGTCATTCATCATTCATTACTTGCTTCTACAGCAACACTGTGTAATCAGCTTGAAAACTACTCCAATGTCCAACTTTAGGGGCAATTTTGTTTTTGAAATAACTTCTTATGTTTGGTCACAGTGATTATTTGTCATAAAACAATCAAATAACTTAGACTGTATCTGTTCTATCCATGAAAATGTAATATACCTGCAAATTTATCTTATTATCATAACATTTATCATCATTCTCTGATGAAGCAGTGACTTTTAAACTCCACACCTTAATAACCTTAACTTTTGGTTATGAACTTTTATTTTCCAAGCCCAATTGGATCGCTGTGACATTATCAGAGTGGTTATCTTCCCACAGTGGACATTACACTACAGTTTCCAGGCTGCTGGTTTTCCTCGTGAGAAATAAACTCAACTTCTACTTGTTTTCGTTTCCTCTCCAGGTTCAGGCTGCGTCAGGTGAACATTGTCGGAGCCAGTCCCATGAGCGCCCCCTCCAGGCTGATTCAGACCTTGCAGGCGGCACCTGACACGCACCCCTCTAACCTCACCCTGCTGTCTGCTACACAGTCCAGTCTGCGCTTCAGATGGATGGTACACACACAAACACACACACATAGCCACACACAGACACACACTTCACTTCTAAAACTGTAAAACCTTGCTCTTCGCCCCGTTACACTTCTTCAAACACTGCTAATTTGACTGAAGGGGATTTTCTTTTGTGTTCCTTCGCTCTGCATCTCCGTGCGCCTGCTCTGTGTGTGTGTGTGTGTGTGTGTGTGTTTTTGTGTGGTTGTGTGTGTGTGTGTACGCGCGTGCACGTGTGCTCTCCAGCAGCAGGACTGAACAGCTTGAGTGGATGACAGCCTATAATCAGTGTCTCTCCTGGTTATCAGTGCTAAAACTAATCTGTCACATTCCCCCTTCACCCTGCGGACTGCTCGCAGCACAAACTGAAATATAATTTTCCTTTCACTGTCTTTTCTTTTTTTGCTCTTGTTCCTTTCCTCCTTCCCCACCTCTCTCCCTCTCCCCCCCTTCCTCTCTTCTATTATAACATAAATGGAGGGCAGAGTATTTTCCATTTAAGAGCTGGAATGAGAAAAAGAGCCTGTCAAATCAGACACAGACACTGAGGCGCTACCGTCTACCTATGCAGCATGCTAATGGGATTCCACCTGCATGTTAGTGCCCAGCCTGAGCCACAGCATGCTAGGTTCGCCGCTGTAGTGGAACCATCACAATGGTTTCAGCTAAGGCTATTATTCTAAGCTGCATATTAAGGGTAATAAAGCTAATGTGACATTCTGTATTATGGCTCCTAAATGCTAAGCCGGGCTAAATCACGGGGGGTATTTAAAATGACTGGGTGTCTCTCGACCTTATCTGCTGCAACGGCACAGAGCCACCGCTCTACATTGTTGGTTAAGATCTAATAATGTGGATTTACACACTGTGAGCAAACTAAACGCTCCTGTTGAAATGATGGTGAGGCGCTGAATTTAGGTGACTGGCGCTGTAATGCATAATGACACGGTGGGTCACAGGCAGAGATGATGAGGTGACAGTCGTGACAGGAAATGAGAGGGGAAGCACGTTAAAGAGGATGACAGCGGGGGAAGAGGACGGGGAGAAGCTGGCGAGAGGAGGAGGAGCAGGAGATGGGGTGTCAGGGAGGAGAAGGTTTTTTGGATGCACTTCAAAGTTTGACACGTCAGATAAATAACAATATTCTGGGTGTTTTTTTGATTCATTCAAGTAAAAAGTTGTTTGAGAAGTATTGATCTAATTTTACCACATGTCTATAATATCAGAAGGTCCTCGCCTCAGTTTGTAAAGAGCCTTGAGAGAGTGTGATCTGTGATTTGGTGTTATATACATAAATTCTAATCTGCTCTTTGTTCTCCCACCTGGTCTTTACTCTGCAGCCTCTTCCTGAGTCCGAGTACAACAGCAGCCCAGAGACCGTGGGCTACCGGCTGCGTGTGTGGAGGACGGACGGGCAGGGCGAGGACAGGATGGACGATGCGGAGGGAGCAGGGGGAGACCGCTGAGGCCACGATAGAGGGCCTGACTCCCTGGACCCAGTACCAGGTCCAGATACAGGCCCACAACTCCATAGGACCCGGACCCTGGAGTAACGGCATCGCTGCAAAGACGGCAGAATCCGGTACGAACGTTCTCTCCTGTTTCCTGTTTGCTAGAGTCAAGTAGAGCCTCCTCATATCTGTCTGCACACTCCCTCTATTCCACTGAGGGAAAGATTGATGGAGAGAGGGAGGAGAAGATGGAGATGATTTAGATCAAATCAAAGCTTGGTTTAGAGAGCAAGTAGCAATGAGCTTTCTCTCTTTCTCTGTGTGTGTTCTCTAGTTCCGTCTGGAACTCCGATGAATGTTTCTGCTGAGGCTGTGAGTTCCACCCAGATCCTGCTCAAGTGGTCGCTTCTGCCCCGGGCTCAGAAAAATGGAGTCATACTTGGATATAAGGTGTTTAAAACTCATCAACACACACACACACACACACACTAACACACACACACACACACACACACCGCCCCATTCCATCCTCACGTTTTCACTCGATTCCCTCAGTCCATTACCACTTCCCCCCACTCCATCACACACACACACACACACTAACTCACACAGACACACACTAACACGGACACACAAATGTCTGATATAGCACAAATATGATGTAACATCCTGTAACTGCTGCAGTTTTATGTTTCTTCCTTTATAAGCAACCGGGGGGGGTAAAGGAGTAGGGGGGGGGTCATTCAGATGAGCGAGGCTTTCATGTTTAATACTCTTTCATAAAACAGCTTGTATCATGTCCCAGTAGAAACAATGGCTGGATTTACACGTGTGTCTGAATAAAAAGAGAATAATCCATAAAGCCTGCCGGCTCTGGAGGGCGTCTTGTTTTTAGAATCCTGAAACACGAGCAGAAGTTTAGGCAGGAGCCGGCGGTGTGTTGATCACACGTGCACACTTGTATGAATACACTTCTGCATCAGTATTTAAGTCCGGACTTGCACGACCCACTTAAGCCGTCACATGTATCCACGTCTGCCAAATCAGAGCTTGTCCTTTTTCTTTCATTTCCAAGTTGGGAGAATTGAGTTTTGCTGAAACCGCCGCCGGTGACGAAATGACATTCTCTGATGTGCAGGCTTCTAAAAAAGGAAAAAGAAAGATGGATTAAATACATGGAGAAGTGAAAGGTGCACTCATTTTTGCCTGAGTGCACCACTTACCGGCAGACACACCCCTTCTTCTGCACCCAGTGTAGTTCCACTTGCTTTCTGCGAGCTCCCACGCACGCAGCCCCTCCAGGGAATTATTATAATTTTTGATTCTAAAATAAAGAGCAGACAAGTGCCCGTTGTCTGTGTTTTTGCTATATTGCTTTTCCCGTTCAGGGGTGCAAATGTAGCCCCCTTCGACATCTTTAGAACTGAAGATTTAATAAAGAGAAACCTCATGCAAAATATGTTTCCCGAACATAAAAGTGCCATTGAGTAGGGCTCTTAATCGCCACTCACACAAAACACAGCAGAACAAAGCTTTAAAGAGGTTTGGTCTTCTTCTAGATAAACTCATACACAGAGGAAAACAGACTTTGGCTGTGTGATTAAAAAACCAACGGCAATCCTGTATTTTGCAAAATGCAAAAATTCAGGTCATAGGATGCGCCAATCCCCAAAGAATCCCCCCCCCCATCTTTGTGTCTCCACCTGTCTTCCTGAGCCTCACAGCCGAGCAACATGCCAGCCATGCTAATAGATGAGAAGTGGCTGCCAGCAGTGGCTCCTCAGCACTTTCCCTCCGAGGTGTCGCTCTCCAGCCTCCTGCCACACAACGATTTCTCTTTTCAGACACTTAAGAGTTGACATTTTCTCTTCAGAGTGATTTAGAGAGGGGCAGCGAGTTCTTGAACATGAAAAACAGAGAGAAAGAACGAACAGGAAAAAAAAAGAACAGTTCTTGACACGCGTTCAAATTGGATCCCGATGCCAGTGGAAGCACAGTGTGTGCTCATTTGTATTTTTAAATTCGTGGGCACTGGAGATTTTTGTTTAATGGATGTTTCAGTTCAAAAATGTGGAGATATTCTGTATGAAAAGACCAAAAAACGAGTCACCGATTCCTCTGTGCCCACCATCCTCTGCTGTGAGCCACAGCATCACACTGTCTGACATGTTCCTTCACACTGTGAAACCCTGTGAGGCATGTGTGTGTGTGTGTGTGTGACTCCAGCACCATGAACAAGGCCCCTGTATTGAATCACTTCCACTCCCCGAATGCTATAGATACATTTCAAGAAATACACCTTTATATATGATTGAGAAGTTGTTGTTGTTTACATCTACCACCTGTTTAACACCAGTTTAATATCTATAATAGCTGATTCTGGGTTTGAGGGCAGGAGCACTGAAGCTCTTTATCCAGTCATGTGACCTCTCTGCACAGTCCTCCATCACACGCTCCCAGTGTGATTGGTCTATTTGAGCTGCAAATATTTCCCATCTCCCCCTTTTGCTCGTCAGCGCCCCCGCTGCCCTGGGTCAGTATTGCTGTGCCTGTCGATTTAGTATGACTTAATGATATTTGCTCCTCACTTCCCATTATCTCCACATAATCACGTCTCTGGGAGGGAGGAAGTCGCAGCCTAGAGGCCGAACTCTAAATATGTTCTGCTGCTAATAAACACTTCAAATGTGAGGAAACTGACTGAAATAGTGTTTATACATCCAGCAGCATTCATTTGTACTCATGTACCTGCCTATGCTGGGAATACAAGTCCATTACTGGCTCTCCTTTCAGCTCAGTCTCATAGACACCCACCTGTTTGATCCTACCTGTCTAGAAGCCACATTATAAACACCGGAGGTCAACAAATACAGGAAAGTTTCATGGATATGAATGAAAATAATGGACTGAAAAGTTGAAATGCAGCTTTCTCCAACTTTGAGGAACTGGTGGATAAGCTGGGCAGTGAACTCTCAGAGCTTTGATCTCTCTGCTCTTCCTCCGGTCAAAAAACACCCTGTACGTATCCAGACTGAACTGAAACAGTGGAATGATGTAGCAAAAACAATGGACTGAGAAATGAAACAAAGCTGCACACCACTGTGGGGAACTGTGGAGATAATTGAGTGTGGGTTCATCCACAACAACTGACCTCTCCCACCGCATCCAAGGAACCACTGTTAGTACCAGAGCAGCTTTAAAGATTTATGTCTCAGTTTGAAACAAACAGACTCAGGGATGAGTAAGAAACTCAAATTACGGAGAGAGTGACTCACTGCTGGTTCTGTTCTCGATGGGAGTCGTTGACAATAACAAAAGTATAGAATCTCACAAATGTAATCGTTGTTTTATCGATGTCTGCAGGCACGTGCACAGATAGACCCCTAGTGGTGCTCAAGCACTGGCCCTTTTGCCCTGGATGAGAAAAGTGCCCTTCTGCTGGAGCCCAATTTTTTCTTCATGCATCAATATTTAAGAATAAAAATTACCTCTCTCTCTCATCAATTCCCCCCAAATGTCCGTGATATCTGAAGGGCATTTATTTGAGTTCTTTTGAGATTTTCGCCCCGACATGCTCCGCGGCGCTCACAAGCCCCCGCCGCTCCCTCCCTCCCCCTCCTCCTCCACTTGGTGCTCATGCAGCTGAGCGCCAAACGGCTGCAGCCTTCTGACCGCAGCATCAGACAAACAGGTAATGACGGTGTGTGTGCAATCCTCCGATGTTGTTTGGTGATAAATTAACCACAACATTAGCGCCGCTGAAAACATTACGTCGCAACTGGTCCGACGTTTCCTAAAAAAAAATCTAACAAAACTCACGAAATCCGTGATTTCAAAGCCTTGTTCAGCTGTTTACTGACGAGAGAGAGGGAGAGAGAGAGAGAGAAGAGAGAGAGAGAGAGAGAGAGAGAGAGAGATACAGGCAGAGACAGACAGACAGACAGACAGACAGGAGAAAGGCAGGCAGAGAATTTAAAGGCAGTTTTACTGTTCTACAAATTAGACAAGTTCACTAGTTTTGTTTAAAATCTTAATTATTGAAATGAAAGGTAGGTCTTAAGTTGAGCTACATGACAGTTTGGTGAGAAATATTGTGGTATATTATTAGTGTAAGTGCTTATGCTTCAACTGTCAGTGGCCTTGTTTTGTCTGTTATTCATTTATTTTTTCAATTTGATCATTTGAGTTAGTTTGTTAACATAAACAAATATATAAGTTGAAAATATCCTACTGTTATTTATTTATTATTATTGTTTTTAATTTCATAAATAGTTTTGGCGATGGGTGCCCTTTTTTTTGGTTTGAGCACCTGCCCCCCAAAATGTCTGTGCACGTGCCTGGATGTCTGTGATTGTGTACGTGGATTTGTGTGTAACTTGTTGCTTTGTGTTTCTGTGTCCAGGTGTTTTTCAGTGAGAAGGACTCGGAGCTTCCTCCCAGTGTTCAGGTGACAGAAGGAGAAGGCAACGTGTCTCTGCTCCTCCGGCTCCTCCAGCGCTACACGCTGTACGAGCTGCAGGTTCTGGCCTACACGCAGCTGGGGGACGGCCCCCCTCAGCCCCCCCGTGCTGCTCCGGACCAGAGAGGACGGTAGGATCTGTCTCAGTGTGTCTCCCTGTGATCACTGACCTTTCTGTTCCGCGGTTTCTTCAATACTTCTGCCTCCGTCTCACCTCTGAAGCTGCTTTTCACCTCCTTGCACCTCGGCTGTCAGCTCAGCCCGTCTCCCCACCACTGCACCCATCATGCAGCGGGTTCAGTTCATCCATCAGAACCCCTCCCCTGTCTAAACTTGGAGAACACGTTGTGTAGACGTGTGTGTGTGTGTGTGTGTGTGTGTGTGGTGTGTGTGTGTGTGTGTGTGTGTGTGTGTGTGTGTGTGTGTAGCTCTCTTCAGATCTCTCGCAGAGATGTGGTAACCATGGCAGACTTTTCAGGAAGCCAACAACCCACTCTTGTATTTCAGAATAATACAACACAAGCGCACTCACAGACACACACACACACACACGTGCAAACAGAGCAAGTCTCGTTCACACACACTCACACACACACACTCTTCCTCTATCAAACAGTGTCACGTTTGAAAAGATTTTCTCATTTCAGGATGAAACAAGAACGGGAAAGTCAATTCCCGGCAATGTATAATGAACCTCCATCCTGTCTGTCAGTCACACACATACACGTACTGTACACACACACACACACACACACACACACACACACATACACACTCGGGTTGATGGGTGTTTGGTGGTGTGGAACATGTGCTTTTATCAGGAACAAAGACGGAGTCGGTGTGAGGAGGAGAGAAAATTACATTTTCTATTTTGTGTCTTTAAGAGCTTCCTCTTAAAATGTATAAGACCGACTCCCCGTGGTGTGTGTGTGTGTCTGTGTATGTGTGTGTCCACTTCCACGTGTGCATATCAAGTTGATCATAAATGAGCCTGTTGATTATAGACATAATGATATATGTATTATCAGAGTTTAACTCTCCCGTCTCTCCTCTTCTCTCCAGTCCCAGGCCCGTCTGTCCGGATGGTGTTTCCAGAAGTTCGATTGTCATCAGTCCGGGTTGTCTGGCAGCCGCCTACAAACCCCAACGGCATCATATTAGGTACAAAACACAAACGCACACAGACACACACACACACACTCACAAGAAAGCACATATTTGATAACAACGTTCTAATCATAATCAAAAAGTTTTATGCTTGTGGTGACAATAGATTTACTTTCAATTGCTGAAGGGTAGAGCTTGCAGAGGCAATGAGTTAGCAGTTTTAAACACGTGAATACAAACACTTACACAAACACAAACACACACACACACACTGCTGTGATCTTTCAAGGGAAGGAAGGAAGTAAAAGCCGTAAAATGGAAAAGAGCTGATTCTGTTTTTAGCTTTCAAACAGGGGTCAGCTCTTTCTACCTTCCACTTCACTGCCAAGGATTGTTGGTATTTATGTACATGTGTTTTGTGTGTGTGTGTGTGTGTGTGTGTGTGTGTGTGTGTGTGTGTGTGTGTGTGTGTGTGTGTGTGTGTGTGTGTGTGTGTGTGTGTCAGTCACCAGGCTTGTACCTGGGAAAAAAGGCCATTATAGCTGCTGAAGCAAGACCCCTTTTCTAATGCATACGTAAACACACATATTGTAAAGGCACGCAGGGAGTTTCACACACACACACACACACACACACGCACAGACACATAACTTGTTTCTGAAACGGAAAATTGAAGAGTGAATCAGAAAGAACAGATACATGAAGAAGACGAAGAAGAAAAGCAAGCAAGGAAATTGTGAGTGGCTGAAGTCGAAAGAGAGAGAGAAGGGAGAAAACGACAGAGAGGAGATGTATGGAGGTGAGAGGAGGGACAGGTGTGTGTGTGTATGTGTGTGATGTGTGTGTGTGTGTGTGTGTGTGTGTGTGTGTGTGTGTGTGTTGTGTGTGTGTGTGGCCCAAAGGGGGAGAGCAGGGTAGTATTTGTCCTCTCAGTGGGTGAGGGAGTCGAGCAGGACAGTGTGAGTGATGTGTGACTGTGTTGTAAGAGGGAGGACATTTAGTGCGACACCACTCTGTGACAGAAGGATGAGTGGGAGGGCAAATCTCTCTCCATCACAGGGACACACACAAACGGCCAGTCCTGCTGTGTCCTTGCTGTGTGTGTGTCTGTGTGTGTGTGTTCATGCAGATACAAATAACTGTGGTGCACCGGTTTCCTCTAGTGCTCATGACTGCCAAATTTCTCCTTGGGATCTCAACCCATGGGCTGACACAGAAAGTGGACAGAGGAGGAACGTGACCTCAGACGCTACACAATCTAATTCAGCAGGAGGCAGTGAAGCGATTGTGCGTCTATATGAATATGACAAAGCCTCATGCACAAAAACATCCCAATGGCAAACTGACACTGCTTCCCATTTCCATACTACATATTAAATTATAATTAAAAATCTGAGCATGTAATGTGTTTTTTGTGCATTAAAGCCATAAAATTAAGTACTCGGGGTAGTCAGTTTGTATATGTTAAACTACTTAATTGGTTTTAGTACTTCATTTTTTAATTTGCTCCAAAAGCCATGTCATAACCAATTTAACACAAGGGTTTGGAATAACACACACACACACACACACACAAACACACACCACCTTCATCTCTCAAACATCTCTGCTTTGACTTTTAAACAATTTCTCTATTTCATATATTGTTTAAAAAAGCTACAGTAACGATGGAGGTTTTGGCTCAGAACATCTGCGACAGCGCCCCCTGCTGTGCTCCGAAAAACCACCCTGTTCAATAACTTATGCTGCACAAGGTTGTTGTTGGTTCCACAAATTATACGACACAAGTTTCAACCCAGGTCAATTGTGGTAAAAATGTGCAAACCCAAAAAATACAAAACACCTATTTGCTCCTAGAAAAGACCACCATGTCCTTTAAAGTATACAAAACAGGACAAATTAGGGTGTTGGTTTTTTTTAAAATTTTTTTTTTATTTTAAATAAAAATAATTATTATCAGAAAACCCGTAAGGGGTGCCTTTTAAACAACACCAGCATAGTATCACTCAATGATGGTGACATGTGGATGAATATTTACTATACACAGCGTAAATACAAATAATAAAAGAAAGCTGGTTTAATAAATGTAAAGAAGTAGCAGAACGTAACTCCAGGAGAAAAATCTCCTATGATTCATAGGCCTCTCAGTGATTAGATTCAAAATCAACCTGTCCCAACTCCCCCTATACAACTCTTAGTTTAAAAAATATAAACCGACCATAACAGCAAACCCCACCCTCCCTCAACCCCCCCTCTCCCCAAACCACAAAAATGACCCCAATACAAAACACACAAGCCAAAACACCAAATACAATTAACCAACCCAAAAAAGTAACCACCCTAAAGCCCCAAACCAATAAAACCCCCCCTCAACCAAACACCAACCCCACAAAACCACGCCCCCCCCCCACACCCCAACCGAAACAAAAAAACCGCCACCAGCGAGTCAACCAAACCCCCCCACCCCCTAACCCGAAAAACCCGCCCCCCACCCCTCACCCACCCCAAAAACCCCCCCAGCGCCACCCCCCCCACCCGAAACCCCTAACCCCTCGCCCCCCCCCAACACCACTAACCTAACCCCCCCCGTACAGCCTCCGCCCTCCCCGCCACACCACCCCCTACGATGTCCCCCCAACCCCTCCAACCCTACATGCCCGAACCGCCACTAAACACGCACGTACACCCGGGCATCATCAAATAAAAAATCAACAACTAAAAATTTACACGACAGATGGCACTGAACCGCAAACCCAAACACCCATGCCGATTGACATAAAGTATACCCAACAGATCAATAAACGACAACTAATATGTATATAGATCAATTTCCTATTCTATTAAAATATATCTTATAACCAAAAGTACTTATATTTTTCTATTGTACTAAATTATAAATAGTAGTGGGGGTGGGTAGGGGGTTGTGGGCGCAAAGAGGGTTGTGGGGTGGGGAGGTGGTGGGTGGTTGGATCGTGGGGGAGGAGTTGGTGGGAGGGGCGTGAGTGGTTAGTGGGGTGAGATGGTTTGGGTTTTTGCTTGTGGTAGTGTGTGGTTTGGTCGGGTGTGTCGTGGTAATGGCGGGGGGGGGGGGTGTTCGGGTTGTTGTGCACGGTGGGGGGTGGTGGGTTGGGAAGGGTGTAGGGTTGTAATAGGGAGGTGGCGGGGGGCAGGGGCGTTGGTCGTGGAGGGGTGCGGATTGGGGGGGGTGTGTATGTAGGTAGGTGGGGTTGTGTTGTTGGAGTTTTGCCAGGTAGAGTGGGTGGTGGTGGGGTGGGTTGCGGTGTGGGTGACGCGGGATGGTGGTGTGGTGTGGATGGGTGTGTTGCACAGTGATGTGTGGTCTCGTGTCGGTCGGGTTGGGTGGGGAGGCGGGTTACGGTCCTGTGGGTGAGTGGGGAGGGAGGGGCGGTTGTGGGGTGATTAGGGGGTGTTGGGGTGGTGCGGAGTTTTGGTGGACCTTTTTACCTTTTAATTTATTTCTTTTTTGTTTTGTTTTATAGGTGTCTTTATTATTGTTTTAATTGTTTTTGGCATTGTGCTGACTTTATTTTTGGTTTGGGGGTCATGTGATTTTGTTCTTTATTGATTGTTGGTCTTTTCGGCTTTGTGTTGGGTAGTTTATTTCTTGAGGGCGGCTTGTGCTTTTTATAGGTTGTTATGTTGGTAGGAGGTCTGTGTGGTATGTGTGTATTTTGTAATGTTGGTTTTTTGGTCTTGTTGCCCAGTGTTTTTTTGGCTTAATTGTTTGGTTTGTTTCGCTTGATGTTGGTCGTGTTTGTTGTATTGTTAGGGGGTTGGAGTGGTTTTGGGTAAGAGTGTAGTGTGTTGTGTTGCTGTGGTGTTTTTTCGGTGGTCAAGTATTTGGGTTTGAAGATGTGATAGTTTTCGTTTTTGTGGTGTCTTGTTTGTGGCGGAACCGTTCTACGTTGTTCTTCTGCTTTTATTGTTGTAAATTGCCTTTTTTTCTTTAGTTTCTTTTGCGCTTTTTCTATGATATTTCTTGATTTTGTACTTTAGAGTTATTGTTGGACTTTTATTTTGTTTGTAGGTTCTGTCTGTTATTTACATCTTTTTTTTCATATTATTTTATATGTTTTTAGTGTTTTTTTGCTATGTTTTTAGTTTTTTTTGACGTTAGATTATATTTAGTATGGGTTTGTTCTTTTTTCTTTAATTCATCGTATTTTTTTCCTTGTTGTTGCGGTGCTTGTGCTGGGTGTTTTTTCTTTGCCATAGGGCTTTCGTGATTTTTGGTTGTTCTTGTTTTATTTTTTTGATGGTTCATTCTTCTGTTCGGTTTTTTTTCCCCTTCTTTGTTTCTTTCCTTTTTATGTTTTTTGGGCGGAGGCTGGGTGTGTGGGTGTAGGGGTGGTTGTCAGGGTGGGCACGGAGGGGGAGGTAAGGTGTGAGGGGAGGGAGGGGAGGTGAGGGCTGTGGGGGGGGGGGAGGTGGGGGGGGGTGGGGTATGGGAGGTGTGAGTGTACATTTGGGTGTGGTAGTGAGGGGGGGGGTACGGGGTGTTGTGTGGTTGGGGGTGAGGAAATCACGTGTGTGAGTTCGTGGTTTTTTGTGGCTGGTTTATTTGGCTTGAATGGCTTTTCTTTACGTTGCGGTTGTATGTTGTTGTTGCTAGATGTGGTGCTTTTGGTTTTTTTCTTATTAAGTGGTGTGTATATTGTAGTTGTTTTGAGGAGGTGAGGATTGCTTGTTTGGGCGGATTAGTTAGTGGGTTTGCGAGGTGTGTTGGGCTATGGTTCTTGGCCGGAGTGTCAGGGTGTGTGGTGGTGCGATGTTTTCTCTTCGTTGTTGTGGTGGTGGTAGTGAGCGTCGGCTTTTTTTTTGTGTTCAATTTTGTTTTTTATTTTGTCATTTCGCCGGTTCTGCGGGTGGTGTGTGTCGTGTGGGATGTTTGTGGTTGTGTTGAGTAGTGGTATGGTGGTAATTGTTTGTCGGACATGGTAGGGACTGTGGTGAGTGTGGTGGGGACCTAGTACTGGGGTGGAGGAGGTGTCTGTGTCACAGTGTTTTGCGTGGTGGGCGTCGAGTTGGTGTTTTTTTTGTTTGTTTTGAGGGTTCGGTAGTTGTTTTTTTTTGGGTTTGGTGGGGGGAGAGGGTAACCGTCGGGGGAGGTGGTCAGGGTGATGATATTCTGGGGGTGTTAATTGTACTTGTGGTTTTTGTGGCGGTTTTTTCTTATGTTTTGTCTTTTTTAGACCGGTCAATTTTTGTTTCTTCTTTCTTCAATGTATTTCTCTTCTTGTGTTATTTATATTTTTTTTTGTGTTTTTGCCTTTTATTTGTTTGTTTTTTTACTGCTTGTTTGTCTTATTGTTAGCTTTTGGTTTTTCGTTCTATTTTGTTCGTTTAGGTATGACTTTTTTTTTCTTATTTTGTTTTTTTTTGTTTATTCTGATTTTTTTTTTTTTGTTGTTTCAGTTCTTTCCTTTATGTTTGTTTTTGCTTTTTTGTTTTTATTGTTTTTTGTTTTTTTTTTTGCTTGTTATCTTTGTTCCTTTCCCTTTTTTTTTTATTTTTTTTATTTTTGTTTATTGGTTATATTTTCTACTGTTTCTTCTCGTTTGATGTTTTTTGTTTTTTTTCTTTTATGCCGTCTTTATTTTTGTTTTTTGTATTTATTTGTTTATTTTCTTTTATTTTTTTTCTTGTTCTTTGTCTTCATCATTTTTTGTTCTGTTTTTTAGTCTGTTGTTTTTTTTTTTATTTTCGTGTTCATGTTGTTATGTTTTTTTCTTTGTTGTTTGTTTTTTTTTATTTTTTAATTTTATTTATTATCTATTGTTTGCTTCCTCTATTTTCTTTTCTTTTTTTTTTTTTAATGATTTATTGTTTTATTCTTTATTTTACTTGTATTTTTTGTTCTTATGTTTTGGGTTGATGATGTTTAGTTAAGTGGTTTTTTGTTTGCTGGTGTTTATAGTTTTTGTATGTATGGGAGTCTTTTTGTTGGGTTTGGGTTTAGTTGGCCGTCTGGTTTTTGTGTCGAGTGTTGATTGTTTTGGGATTGATTTTTAGGTGTCTTTTACTGGATCTGGTTGGATGAATTATTGATTTTTTAGGCGTTTGGTCTGAGTAGTGGGTGGGGGTTAAATTTGTGTGTATTCGGGTGTATTCTCTGTGGGTGGTGATGGTTGACATTTGATGGCCTTGTAATGCTGAAGTGATTATGGTGTGGAGGGTCTTGATAGTGGATGTGTTCGTGTGAGTGTAATGTATTTTGTATTTAGTTTAGTTCTTCTTATATGTCTTGATTTTTTATCTTGGTGTATTTTTGTGATCTGCTGGTGTCGTGTATGAAGCGTTATTGTTTCGTTACTTTTTGGTGTTGGCTTGGTTTTTGCTTTTCTTGTATGTTTTGTGGATTTGATTGATCTGTTTATGAGTGTTTTGTTTTTGGATCTTTCGCGTTATACGTGTCTTGTTGGTATTTGTTGTTCTGTGTCTATTCATTCTGTTCTGTTATGTTTGTCTTTTCTGTTTTTATCGTGTTTTCTTTTAGTTGTGTTTGAATTAGTAGTCTTACTATGTTATCTATTGTCATCTAGGTGGTTTTAGTGGTTTCGTTGTTGTCTATTTTTCGGTTTGTATCTTGTTATGCATTATCCTCACTTGTTTTTTTTATCAGTGATTCTCGCTGATCGTGTTGTTATGTCTTTTCTGTCTGGTGTCTATTCTTTTTTATTGTTAATCTTTGTATTTCTTTAGCGCTATTTTCTTGTTTTGCTGTTCTTACTATTTTCCGTCATTTAGTATTTTCATTATTGTTTTGTCTGTATTTTTTATGTTCTTGTTATTTTCTTAGTGAGTTTTTTCTTTTTTAATATGATCGTGCTCCTATTGTTGTGGTCTGTGGTATTTTACGTTTGTGACAATGTTTGTGTGCTTTTGTTTCTTTTTGGTTGTTTTTGTTGTTTGGTTTGTCTTTTCGTTGCGTGATGTTTGTAGTTCTCTCGTTGTCCTGTTGGTGATTGTGGTTGGATGTCAGTTGTGTCGTCCGCTTTTTTTTTTTTTTTATTTTTTTTGTTTCTTTTTTAGGAATTATGTGTGCATGGTTCTATTAGTAGGGAGTCTTGTATTCTAGGCTAGTGGTGATTGATTTTTTTTTTATTTTTTTTGTGCGTCCATGTTGTTCTGTTTATTGAATTTTTATTTCTAGTTCTATCCTGATCAAACTCTTTATCAACCAAAAAACCCCACCCACAACGCCCCCCCTAACTGCTCTTCAATCCCCTACACCTAAAAAGACGCTCCAACGCGCATCCCGTGTGAATACCCCCCAGGCGAAGCAGACAACTCCTCCCTAGACCTCGACTAACATCATGACACAAATATTTGGAGATATTAAAAACACCACATGAAATCCAATTATAACAACTCCACAAGATATTTTTACACAAGCGCAATACTAACACAAAGACCAAAATAAAGTGGATGGCGTATATATATGTAAATAAAGTGTTTGAGATAAATCTGATAGTGTGGGTGGCGTACATATTTATTGGGTCGCAACCACCCTCCACATTAAGCCTGCTACCCCCGACTCCTCTCCTCCCCTTTCAACCCCCCCCGTCCGACATTCCCTACCCGTGTAAAAGACCAACAAGTATCGAGCGATAAACGCTGCCCTGACCAGAACTTATATAAAAAAAAAAACCCAACAAACCAAACCAGACAAACAACACTATCATTCATGCCAATCAGAAATCCTTAGAGGACAAATACCATCGGAAAACGCGAGATCCTAAATTGGGCATAGTGAAGTTTCTGATTCGTACGGATGGTGTAAAAAGTGTGTAGAGGTGAAACGGAGGAGGCTGAAGGATACTAAG